>JAABKJ010026545.1:6639581-6925733 GCA_011634705.1 Andricus grossulariae | reverse complement strand
ATTTTGAGAAAGTTCTGCAAAATTAAAAAATCGGCTAAAATCTTCCAGATTCTTTTTTGACAATTTTGAAATGTTTCGAAATATTTTTAAATATTCCCTTAAAATAAATTTTGTAAAATAAAAAAACATTTGAAATTTCCCATAAATCTCAAGAAATTTTGTTTATTCTCTTGAAACTTTTTAAAATTCATAACAAGTTTTAAAAGTTTTTGTTGTTAATCTTCAAAACTCTACATTTGGTTGAAAAAATGTTCAAATCTTTTCAATTAAAAAAATTATTTTTGTATCTTTTCAAAACTTCTAAATGTCTCTTAAACATATTCGATTTTTTTCGAAAATTTTGTATTCTTGATAAATTGAGAAATTTTGCTTTTCAATTTTCTACATTCTTTTCCGAAATTTTAGTAAACTATTTAAAATGTTTTAAAACATTCTAAAATATAAAAAAAAAAAAAATAAAAAATCAATTACAATTTTCCCTGGAATCTTAACAAACAAATTTTATCTTAAAACCTTTCAAAATCTTTAAAATTTTATCAACAAACATTCAAAAATCTACATTTTCTTTAAAAATTTTTTGAAATATTTTCAGATCTTAAATTATTTTAGAATCTTTTCAAAATTTCTAAAACTTCGAAATATCTTTTGAAATAATTCAAATTTTTCTATCTTTTTTAAAATCCTCCAAAAATTAAAAAAACAGCGCTAAAATCAAACCTTAAATAATAATTAAGACAATCTAAGTTTTCGTCCAGAATTTAATTTTTCTCATCTCTTTGAAAGTTTGAAAACTTTTAAAAATTATGCAGTGGTAGCAAAATGTTTAGAGTAGAATCATTTCCCAATATTAAAAAACATTTACAATCAAAATGTTCTCTTTTATCAATAATGCTTGGAAGCATTCAGAAATAAATTTGATCAAAGGGTTATGAATAGAATCCTTTTGTCATTTATTTAACATTTGGTCAAAAAGTTAAGAACAGAATTATTGCCATTATTATTTAAAAAAATCAATTACAATTTAAATTTTCTCTTTTAGAAATCAATTTTTAAAATTAAAATTCTATTTTTATAAAAAAAAAAGAAAAACTATATGCGAAGTTGAAATTCTTGAAATTATTATTTGTTTTCTAAAATATTTGGTTTTTTATTATTTAGTATTGGATTCATAATTTAATAAATCCCAAAATAAATCGTGTATACTATCGTTTTTACTTTTTAACAATAAATTATGATTGAAGCTATAGAAATACATTTTGACATAGAA
Source organism: Andricus grossulariae (assembly GCA_011634705.1). Taxonomy (NCBI): domain Eukaryota; kingdom Metazoa; phylum Arthropoda; class Insecta; order Hymenoptera; family Cynipidae; genus Andricus; species Andricus grossulariae. The sequence continues at coordinate 6,924,466 of JAABKJ010026545.1, read as the reverse complement.
ATGTAGAATTTTATGAACCTGGATATTGGAAATATTTTAAAGCAATAAACTAAAATTTCAAAAGATTTCAAGAGATTTTACAAAGATTTCACAGAGATCGGTTTAATTTTTGTCTTAAATAGGGGAATTTTAATTTTAATTTCAAATAAGAAAATTTAGGGTAATTTTAATTAAATTAAAGGACATTTAATTGAATTCACTAACTGTTTTGGTACTCCAATCATTGATACTGCTCTGAAAACCCAAGTGGAATAAAAGCATGGGCAGAGTTTTGTTTCCAACTCCTGCTTCCAAAGTTAGTAAAATCACAGGTGCAGAAATGATGGCCACTTCTGGTTTATAAACGGTTATGCATTCCTCGTCACTCAGAATCATATCTTCAATGGCTTCCACTCCAACTTCTGCAAAAAATACTTCTTTTCAGGGCCTAAAATATTTCAAATTTTGAACTACACAAATTTAGTATGCCCTCCCCAAAAAAAAAAATGTCAAATTTCAACCAAGATAATAAACATTTAACAAAGTAGTTAAACTTTTAACCAAATAGTGGAATTTTTGACCAAAAAATATTCATTTTCAATCAACGAGAAATATTTTTTACCAAAAAAGACGAATTTGTTGAATTTTCAACTAAAAAATATCAATTTTCAATCAAAAAGGGAATAATAACATTTTCATTGAAAAAGATTAGTTTTTAACTAATAAAAAACAAATTTTTAACAAATTAGTTGAATTTGCAACCAAAGAGATGATTTTTCGACTGAAATGACGAAATTTCAACGAGAATAATAAATATTCAACAAAGTAGTTAAACTTTTAACCAAGTAGTAGAATGAGATGATTATTCGACTGAAATGACGAAATTTCAACGAGAATAATAAATATTTAACAAAGTAATTAAACTTTTAAGCAAGTAGTAGAATTTTTGACCAAAAAATATTATTTTTCAACCAACAAGAATTATTTTTACCAAAAAAGATGAATTTCCAACAAAATACATGAAGTTACAACCAAATCGTTGAATTTTCAACAAAAAAAGAATAATTTTCAATCAAAAATGGAATAATAAAATTTTTGTTACAAAAGATTAGTTTTCAACTGATAAAAAACCAATTTTCAACCAAATAGTTATATTTTCAACCAAAGAGATGATTTTTCAACAAAAATGATCAATTTTCAACCAGAATGATAAATATTTAACAAAGCAGTGAAACTTTTAAGCAAGTAATAGCATTTTTTACCAAAAAAGATGAATTCTCAATGAAAAGTATAATAGAAGACTTTTCAACTAAAATGATGACGTTTCCACAAAGAAGATTAACTTTCAAGAAGAGAACTAAAGAAGATTTTTTAATTGAGTAAGGAAAAAAATCTCAACTAAATTTTTGAATTTTTAATCCAAAATGACGAATTTTATACAAAACAGTTGTATTTTTAACCAAATAGTCGAATTTTCCACTAAAAAAAATGTTGACCAAAAATAGAATAGTTTAAAATTTCAGTTAAAAATTTGTTTTTCAACGAAATAGTTTGAATTTTTGACTGAAAAAGATAAATTTTTAACCAAGTAGTTGAATTCTCAACCAAATCACATTGATTACAAAAAAAAATGAAATTTCTATCAATTGAGATGGATTTTTATACCAAAGAGATGAATTTACAACCATGAAAAACTTTTCAGTCTAGGAAGAAAAAAATGTCAAATTGTTGAATTTTCAAGCCAAAATAATTGAATTTTTCTACCAAAAAAGACGAGTTGTCAACAAAACAGTTGAATTTCCAGCCAAAAAGGATGACTTTTTAACAAAATTGTTGAATTACAAACAAAATAATTAAAATTTCAATCAAATCACATTTTTAACCAAAAAAGAGGAATGCTTAACCAAAAATGTAATAGTAGACTTTTCAAACAAAAATATGAATTTGCCACAAAGAAGATTAATGTAGAACTGAAAAAAATTCCAACAAAATACATGAAATTTCAACGAAATATTAGAATTGAAAAAAAAAAAGATTAATTTTCAACAAAAAAGTTATTTTTCAACTAAATAGTGGAATTTTCTACAAAAATAGGGGAATTTTGTTTCAACAAAATAATTACATTTTCAATCAAAAAGATGAATTTTCAACTAAAATGATGAATACTCAACCAAAAAGGATACCTTTTTAATAAAATTGTTGAATTTTCAAGCAAAAAAAAGAAATTTTTTTTTTTCGAAAATGGAATAATTAAATTTTCAGTTAAAAAAAATTAATTTAGAAACAAAACTTTTTTAAACAAATGAATTCGATTTTCAACTAAAATGATCAGATAGTTATGAACAATAATAATTTGTTTAAATAATTATTGTTGCTGAATTGAATTAATTATTAACTCACCCTATGTGAAAAGTAGACAAATGGTTGTAAATTTCAGAAAAAACCGCAACTTTTTAGCAATTATCTAAGAGAAGATATTTATAAACAATTATGAATTGTTTAAACAACTATGTTTGTTAACTTGCATTATTTATTACTTTACTAAGTGAAAATTGGGTAAAAAGTTAAACATTTCAGAAGAAACCTCAACTATATTGCATTAATAAGGAAGAAGATAGTTATAAACAATACTAATTTGTTTAAATAATTATTTTTGCTAGATTGAATTAATTATTAACTCACCCTATGTGAAAAGTAGACAAATGGTTGTGAATTTTAGTAAAACCGTAACTTTTCAGCACTTACCTAAGAGTTGATAGTTATAAACAATTATAAATGTTTGAACAAATATGTTTGTCAACTTGCCTTATTTATTACTTCACTAAGTGAAAATTGGGTAGAAAGTTAAACATTTCAAAAGAAACCTCAGCTATATTGCATTAATAGAGAAGAAGATAGTTAAAAACAATCATAATTTGTTTGAATCATTATTTTTTTAAATTTTACTAATTATGAACTCCCCTAATGTGAAAAGTAGGGAAGTAGTTGTAAATTTGATAAAAAACCGCAACTTTCTAGCATTATTCAAATCGAATATTAATAATAATAATAAATTGTTTAAACAAATTATTTTGTTGACTCTAATTAATTATTCAACTCACTCCAAATGAAAAGTGAACATAAAGTTGAAAATTTCAGAAAAAACTGAAATTTTCTAGCATTATTCTAAGAGAATATTATTAACAATAATAATAAATTGTTTTAACAATTACGTTTGTTATCCTTATTAAATAATTACCTCTCTCTAATTAAAAATTGGACAAAAAGTGGAAAATTAAAAAAAAAAACGCGTCTATTCATCATCATTCGAAGAGAAAATTGCTAAAAACAATAATAAATTATTTAAATAATTTATTTAAATATCTAATTATCAATATAAAGTAGGGTTTCATGTATTAGAAACAATTTGCATTCAAAAAAATCCAAAACAATCATAATTAGCGCCAAAAACTCGCAAAACACATTCTTTCACTTATGGGGTTTTTTTGTGACCCTTTGAAACAGACTTATGGGTGTCATATTTGAAAAGTAATATTTTATTTGTATTATATGGCTGATTCTGAAGAGAAATGTTGAGTTTCAACTCAATTAATCTAATATTGATGATTCGGAATAAAATTTACAATAACCTCTTTTTTTCTAATGGGAAATTTTCTTATGGGTGGGGAATTAAGGGGGAAGGGAGGGTAGTGAAACGAAGTGTAGGGGAAGCAGGCGATAGGTAGTGAGGGGGTGGAGTTCGAGTAAAGAGGTAGAGGAAGAAGATAAATAGTAGGGGAGAAATTGTAAGGGCAGGGAGGAGAATTGAGAGAGGGTAGGAGATGTGAGTGATGGTAATGGAAAAAATAAAGATGATAGTGGGGAGAGGAAGTAGGGGCGAAGGGTAGTAGAAGAGAGAAGGGGGACATTAAAAGGTGGGTGAAGTGGAGAGAGGGGTAGTTCGGGAGGAATACGAAAGGAAAAGCAGGCGAAAAGGGCGTTAGGGAGGGAGAGTAAGGAAATATGGTGACATGGGTAGTGAGGGTTCAAGAGGTGATAGGATCGCGGAGTGGCAGCGTAATTTAGGGGAGGTAAATGACGGGAAGAGATGGTCTAGAATAAGGTTAGATAGGAGAAGTAAATATGATTGATTAAAGGAGGAGTAGGGGAAGTGAGGGGTGTGGAGAAGTAAGGGGAAATAAGGAGTAAGGTGGGATTGGAGTGGAGAGCAGAGGACAATGAGGGAGGGATACGAAGGGGAAAGAAGGTGAAAAGTGCCTCAGGGAGGGAGAGTAAGGAAATATGGTGGCATGGGTGAAGAGCGTGAAGAGGGTGAAAATAATTCAATAGGTGAAAGGATTGCGGAGTAGGAGCATAATTTAGGGAAGGTAAAGGACGATAAGAGATCAGCAAGAAAGAGAGGAGCTAGAAAGTAGAGAAGACAGGAGAAGTAAATATTATTGATTGGAGCGCAAGTAGAAGTAAAGTGTGTAGAGAAGTAAGGGAAAATAAGAAGTGAGGGGTAGCTGAAGTAGTGAGGAAAGTAAGAGAGGTATACGAAGAGGCAAGAAGGTGACAAGTGCGTTAGGGAGGAGAGTAAGAAAATATGGCGGCATGAGTAATAAGGGTTCAAGATGTGATAGAATCGTGGAGTGAGAGCCTAATTTAAGGGAGGTCAATGACAGAAAGAGATGTTCCAGGAAGTAGGGCAGATAGAAGAAATAAATATTATTGATTAGAGGGGTATTAGGGGAAGTTAAGGGTATGAAGTAAGAGGAAATAAGAAGTAAGGGAAAGTTGGAGTGGCGAGGAAAGTGGGGGAGGTATAAGAAGAGCCAGGAAGGTGAAAAATGCGTCAGGGAGGGAGAGTAAGAAAATATGGTGGCATGGGTAATGAGGGTTCAAGAGGTGATAGTATTGTATAGTGGGACCGTAATTTAGGGGAGGTTAAGGACGGAAAGAGATGGTCTAGGAAGTAGGGCAGACAGAAGAAGTAAATATTATTGATTGGAGCGCAAATAGGAGTAGTAAAGGGTGAAGAGAAGTAAGTGGAAATAAGAAGTGAGGGGTAGTTGGAGTAGTGAGGTAAGTGAAGGAGGTATATGAAAAGGCAAGAAGGTGAAAAATGCGTTCGGGAGGGAGAGTAAGAAAATATCGTGGCATGGTAATGCGCGTTCAATAGGTGATAGGATCGTGGAGTGAGAGCCTAATTTAGGGAAGGTCAATGATAGAAAGAGATGGTTTAGGAAGTAGGGCAGACAGAAGAGGTAAATATTATTGATTAGATGAGGATTAGGGAAAGTGAAGGGTATAAAGTAAGAGGAAACATTAAGTAGGGGAAGTTGGAGCAGTGAGGAAAGTGGGGGAGGTATACGAAGGATCAAGAAGGTAAAAAATGCGTTAGGGAGGGAGAGTAAGGAAATATGGTGGCATGAGAAATGACCATGCAATAGGTGATAGGATCGTGGAGTGGGAACCTAATTTAGGGGAGGTCAATGACAGAAAGAGATGGTCCACGAAGTAGGGCAGACAGAAGAAGTAAACATTATTGATCAGAGGGGGATTAGTTGAAGTGAAGGGATGAAGGTGAAATAAGAAATGAGGAGTTGGAGTGGTGAGGAAAGTGAGAAAGGTGAAGGGGCAAGAAGGTGAAAAGTAGGCCAGGGAGGGTAAGAGAGGAAATATGTTGGCCCGAAAGTAGATGGTGCAAGTGACGGAAATGGAATTTCAGGGTGTTGGATGAGTGGCAGAGGGGCTGAAAAGTGAAGCAAACTGGAGAAGTGAATATGATTGATGGGAGGGAATGTAGGAGAAGTAAAAGGACTGGGATTTAAGCTGGTTGAGAAGTGAGCAGAAGTAGGAGAGGTGAGGGAGTGGTGGAAAGTATGGGGTAAGGTGTAGTATGAGAAAGAGAAGTGAGAGGATGTAGGGGAGGGCAGCAGGATGGCGGATACCAAATCAGCGGTATGGGGAGGGGAAGTGAGAAGTTGTAGGGGAGGGGCAGCAGGGTAGGGGAGGGGCGGCAAGGTGGGTGGGGGACACTAAATCAGTGGTGAGGGGAGGAGGGGGGCCTGGTAGATGGAGGGGGGAAACTATTTTTGAAATTTTTTTGTTTTTGTTTCAGAGAGACGTATGAGCCCGCAGAGAGTTACTCAAAGTCCCGATTAGATTCAAATTCGGAGACTTACGACATGAATCACGAAAGGCGTGGAGTGGCTTTAATCTTCAACCACATACATTTTGACAAGATGAATCCAAGAAAGGGCACGATTAAGGATTGCACGGATTTTAGTCGAATTTTGAAGCGCCTTGGTTTCGAAGTACGCGTTTACGAAGACAAAAGTACCAAAAATATTCACCAAGTATTAAAATCAAGTAAGCACTTTAAAACCAATTAATGAATTTGGAAAATAAATGTTTAAATATTCCGTTGGAGCCACTTTTTTTTACAAAAATTTATTTTTATTCATTTTACTTTCAATTTTTTATTTTTTGCTTAATTTTTTTCAAGGTTTTGTTAATTCTTGAAAATATTTTGATAATATTTGGAATAATAGCTTGTTCGTAGCACTGTGGTTAATTATACTTTTTGTTTCCTTTCTGCTGTACATTAAGATGATAGAGAATAACTACCTCCATTTGAATCCCTCTTTTTTCTCACAGTTTTTAATTAAATTGTGAGCAACGGGCAGAAATTGAAAGAAAACAGTTCTCTTATTTCTTAACTCGGGGGATATGATATAATTTTAGAATGAAAATTGTTTTTTAATTAAAAGAAAATTTACTTATGTTTTGAAATTTATAAAACACACTGATTTTTTCAAACTAATTTGAGCATTTTTTTTAAATATTTAAATTTTTGACCAAAGACATGAATTTTCAACTAAAATGATGAACCTTCAACCGAAAAAAAAAATGCATTTTTGACAAAGGAGGCTGATTTTCAAACAAGTAGTTACATTTTCAACTAAAAAATATAATTTTTTCAACCGAATAGTGGAATTTTCCGCTTGAAAAGATAAATTTTAACGACAAAAAATTGTAAGTCAATTTTTTAGAAGAAAATTAATACATAAAAAAATGAATTTTCAACAAAATGGTTTAATTTTCAACCAATGAAATAAAATTTTAGCAATAGAATTTTACTTTGAACCAAGTAGTTTGTTTTCGAGCTAAAAATATTTTTATTTAAAATCAAAAATAGTTTGATTCAACCTACATGGCAAATTTTGATGCAAATAGTTTAATTTTTAATTTTTCAATTTAAAAATTGCCTTTCAAATAAAAAAGTTGCATTTTCAACCCAAGAGATGATTTTTCAACTAAAATGGTATAGATAAATTTTCAGTTAAAAAAATTATTGTTTTATGAGGAAATTCTTTTTTGAGAGAGAAAATATGGAAATTTTTGACCAAAGAGATGAATTTCCAACTAGAATAATCAATTTTCAGAAAAAAACTAATCTTTAACAAAAGAGTTCAATTTTCAACCAAGTAGTCGAATTTTGAAACAAAAAGATGACTTTTTGAACAAGTTGATTAATTTCCTACAAAAAAGACAATTTTGAACAAAATACATCAAGTTTAAACCAAATCTTAAAATTTTTAACCAAAAAAAGATCAATTTTTAATCAAATAAATTAGTTTTGAATAAAAAACATTAAGTTTCAACAAAAATATTATGAGAGGGTTTTTGATAAAAAATAACTAACTTTGAACAAAAAATAGTTGGATTTTTAACAACAGGAAAGATATATTTAAAAAAAGACGAATTTTCAAACCGAAAACGTGAATTTTGAATGAACGAATTTTTAACCAAAATTTGAATGAATTTTCAACCAATGAATTTTGAACAAAAAATAAAACAAAACAAAAAACGATATTTTAACAACGAATTCAAAATTTTAAGCAAGTAGTCGAATTTTCAACCAAAAAGATGAATTTTTAAACAAAAATATAATTTTTTTAGAAAAAAAATCATTTGCAACAAAATACATAAAATTTAAGTCAAATAGTTCAATTTTTCATCAAAAAAGGTCCATTTTTCAACAAACAAATAACTTTGTGACCAAAAATATGAATTCTAAAATAAAATACATATTATAGTAGGCTTTTTAATAAAAAATAATTGACTTTCAACAAAAATGGTTGGATTTTTAACCAAAAAAAAATTTGTGTAACCTTTAAAAAGTGCCTCAATTATACCTTTTTAATCCACAATTGAAAAAATATGAAAATCAGATAAGAATAATAACAAAATATTACTTTTCAAATATCACCCGCATAAGTCTGTTTTATATGGTCCCAAAAAAACCCATAAGTGAAAAAATAGGTTTTGCGAGTTTTTGGCGCTAATTATGATTTTTTAGTTTTTTCATCGCAAATTGTTTCTATAAATAAAATACTACTTCATACTATCAACTAGATGTTTGAATAAATTGTTTAAACAATTTATTATTGTTTTTAGCAATTTTCTCTTAGAATGGAGATAGAAAGTCGCGGTTTTTTGAAAATTTTTCGACATTTTGTCCAATTTTCAGTTAAAAAAGGGTATTAGTTCATTATTGGTCACAAAAATAATTGTTTGAACAATTCATTATTATTGTTCATAATATTCTCTTAGAAAAGTGTTAGAAAATTGCAGTTTTTTCTTAAATTCGCAACTTTTTGTTTGCTTTCCATTTGAAGTGAGCTGAATAATCAATTAAAGCTAACAAAATTATTTTATTAAACAATTTATTATTATTATTAATAATATTCAATTTGAATAAGGCTAGAAAGTTGCGGTTTTTTCTGAAATTTACAACTATTTGTCTACTTTCCACATAGGGTGAGTTAATAATTAATTCAATTTATTAGGAATAATTATATATTAAATAGTTATAAACAATAATCAATTGTTTGAATTACTATTTTTATTAATTTGCAATGATTATGACCTCACCAAGTGAAAAGTGCGCAAGGAGTTAAACATTTTAGAAAAAAACCCGCAACTATCTGGCATTACTAGAGATGAAGATAGTTATTGACAATAATAATTTTTTCAAACATTTATTTTTGCCTGACTTAAATAATCGTTAAGTCACTCCAAGTGAAAAATAGACAAATAGTTTAAAATTTCAGAAAAAACCGCAACTTTCTACCATTGACCAGAGAGAATATTATTAACAATAATAATAAATTTTTTAGACAATTATTTTTATTGGCTTGACTCAATTATCACTTCACTCAAATTGAAAAATGGACAAAAGTTTTAAAAATCAGGAAAACCCGCAACTATCTAGGATTAATAGAGAAGAAGATAGCTATAGACAATAATAATTTGTTTAAACAATTATTTTCGCTATATTAAATAAAATATCAACTCACTTCAAGTGAAAAGTGAAAAAAAGTTGAAAATTTCATTAAAAACTCACAACTTCCAGCATTATTCAAAGATAACATTATTATAAATAATAACAGATTGTTTGAACAATTATTTCTGTTAACACTGATGAAATTCAATTAAAAATAGAAAAGATGTTAAAATTTAAAAAAAAACGAGACTTTTTATCTCCATTCCAAGAGAAAATTGCTTTAAACAATAATAAATTGTTTAAACAATTTATGTAAACATCTAATCATCAGTACAAAATAGTTTTTCATGTACCAGAAAAAATTTTCTTTTCAAAAACCGCAAAAAAAATTATTATCAGCGCCAAAAACTCGCAAAGCCCATTTTTTCACTTACAGGGTTTTTTTGGGACCCTATGAAACAGACTTATGGGGGTGATATTTGAAAAGTAATATTGTATTTGTATTTCATGGTTATTCTATGGAAATACGTGTCAAACTTCATGGCCTAATAATAATAATAATAATATTATTTATTTAATGACTATATTAAATAATTATTTTTACTAAATTTAATTTATTATTTACTCACCCTATCTGAAAAGTAGACAAATATTTTCAATTTCAGAAAAACTTGAAATTTTCTAGCATTATTCAAATTTAATATTATTAATAATAATAATGATATAATAATAAACTTCTTTTTAATCTATTTAAATCTTGTAAAATGTGTCCAATTCTTTGAAATGTTTTTAAATCCATTTAAAATTTTTAAAGCTTTAATAGAAATCTGTATTATCATCGGAGAAGGTAACGAATCGAGAAGAGAAATCCACACATAAAATGGAAATCTACGGTCAGCTTTGGTGTCATAACATTTTGAGGAAGGGAGGGGGGGGGGGGGGAACGAAATGTCAGAAATTGTCACAAGAAGAAGGGGGGAGTCAAAAATTAAAAAAAAGCCTCACGTAACATGTGGCGCCCCTAAATGTAATTAGGGGAGACCACCCTAGAGTGGATAAAGATTTCAAAAATTACACAAAGATTTGTAATATTTCGCGAAGATTTCAGATAGATTTCAAAAATTGCACAAAGACTTCAATGATTTCAATAATTTCACAAATATTATCAAATATGTATTTCAAAAATATTTCAAATATTTTGCAAAAATTTTCTAAGATATCTAAAATCTTTCACAAAGATTTCAATGATTTCACAAGCATTTCAAAAAGATTTCAAAGATTTCCGAAGATTACAGAAAGATTTTAGAAAAATTTTAATTATTTCCCAAAGATTTCAAAGATTTCACAAAGATTTAAAATATTTTGCAAAGATGTCAGATAGATTTCAATAATTTCCCAAGGATTTCCAAAGATTTCAAAAAGATTTTACAAAGATTCAAATTATTTCCCAAAGATTTCAAAGATATCGCAAAGATTTCCAAAGATATCACAAAGATTCTAATTATTTCCCAAAGATTTCAATGATTACACAAAGATTTTCAATATTTCGTAAAGATTTCAGATAGATTTCAAAAATTGCACACATACTTCAATGATTTCAATAATTTCACAAATATTATAAAATATGTATTTCAAAAATATTTCAAATATTTTGAAAAAATTTCCAAAGATATTAGGAAGATACAATTATTTCACAAACATTTCCGGTAGATTTTTGAAAAAAATAAAACGCGAAAAATTCAACAAGTATACTTTTCGAACATAAAAGGAAATATTTAAAAATGAAAAAAAAACTTTCTGCAAGTAATTATATTCAATTTTCAGTCGGAGAATTTAGGAAAGGGTGGGACGGGTTTTATTTTTGGCCCATAGCTATTTTCCATGATAATATTTTTGGGCTTTCATTACACATATATGATCATTTGCGAAAGTAGATAAGCATCAGCAAACTTTTTTACAAGAAATCTATTGACTTTGAAGCATATAAACAATTTAAAAATCCATTATTAAACCAATTTTTAAATATTATGTTTTAAACATTTTTGAAACAATAATTACTAATTAATAATCTCTGATTAAAAACGTCAAAAATTTTGAAAAAAATGTATTGAACGATTTTGGACAATTTAACTAGAAAAATAAGTTGAATAATATTGTGTAATTTCGAAGTCGAAGCGCTATAAATTGAAAAAAAAAAATTTTTTAAATAATTAAAAATGGAAAACTTTTGAATTTGAATCATTTTAAATTCAAAGCAATTAAAATTTTACAATTTGAAATTTGAAACTAAATTGAATCTTTCAAAGTCAAAGCTTCTGAAATTCTAGAATTTTAAATTGTTATTAAATTACATTAACAATAAAGCTGATGAGGCAAATTTTTCTAAAATAAAAAAATATATTGAATTATTTTAAAAAAAAGTTCAAAATAAATATTAATTTTAATTGGGAAACACTGGCAATGGAAAAATGTCTACTCTGAAAAAAATTTTAATGACCAAAAATTGTTATATTAACACTTTTTTATAGTCAAACCCTTTAAGATTTCAATTATTTGAGGTAAATTTAAATCATTAAAAAAACCAATAACTTTTAAATTGTTAATTATACTTTCCACAATTCAAACAATTCAATTTTAATTGCAAAATTAAAACCTATGAATTTCAGATAGTTTAATTTTTATCCTTTTTTATTAAATGTTAATCTCAATTTTTAATTTTTTAATTTCAAATCACCCTTTAGAGTTAATATACATTCTTGAATTTTTCCAATCAAATATTTTTCAATTTAAAATCATTTACTTGTTTAAATCTTCAACTAAAAATCGGACCATTTCAAGACACTGCATCAAAAAAATTTTAAATAATACAAAACAAGATTGCTGTAACATGATTCCAATTTTTGAAATCGTACAATGTTATGCTTTTCAATTAGAAATTTCTTTATATTTACAGGTAAAATTATTAAATTAAAAACTATTAAGGCTTTTTAATATAAAATTTTGAAATATTTAATTGCGAAATTGTCCTGACATTTTCAATATTTGAATTTGAAACTATAATATTGTGGATTTTTAAATTCCAAATCTACCAAAATTAGTCTAAAAATTAATTTAAGTAAAAATTTTAGTTTTAAGGCCTGAAAGATTAAACTGTTTTAGAATTGCGCATTCAAAACCATCATTTTGAATTAAAGTTATAGAAATTTTAAAGAAGATAAATATATTATTAATAAGTATCACATAATGTAGTATCAAGTGACATTCAAAACCACTGGATAGATTTTTTTACTGCAAAAAGTGATTTCTGTCGAAAAAATCACTATCATTCAAAACATACAAAAATGCGCGAATTATAAAATACAATAATCTCCCGGTGTAATATATTTCTCCCGGCTTTATCCCGGTTTTCTCTCGGTGCAAGTTTCTCCCGGCTTTTTCCCCGATGGGTGGCCAACCTGATGCCCCAACCTATAGAGTGTCCCAATCTATACATTGTCCCAACCTATACAGTGTCTCAACATATTGAGTGTCCCAAACTATAGTGTCTTAACCTATATAGTGTCCCGAACTATAGAGTGTCTCAATCTATACAGTGTCCCAACCTGTACGGTGTACCAACCTATGGAGTGTCCCATTCTTTACAGTGTTCCAATCTATACAGTGTCAAAACCTATGGAATGTCCCAACCTACAGAGTGTCTCAACCTGTAGAGTGCCCCAACCTATACAGTGGCCCATTATAAACAGTGTCCCAACCTATGAAGTGCCCCAACCTATTGTGTGTATTCTTCTATACAGTATCCCAAACTATAGAGTGTCTCAACCTATAGAGTGTCTCAATCTATAGAGTGTCCCAAACTATAGTGTCTCAACCTATAGAGTGTCCCAACCCATAGAGTGTCCCAAACTATAGAGTGTCTCAACCTATAGAGTGTCTCAGCCTATAGAATATCCCAACCTATAGAGTGTCCCAAAATATAGAGTGTCCCAAACTATAGAGTGTCTCAACCTATAGAGTGCATCAATCTATAGAGTGTCCCAAACTATAGTGTCTCAGCCTATAGAGTGTCCCAACCTATAGAGTGTCCCAAACTATAGAGTGTTTCAACCTATAGAGTGTCTCAACCTATAGAATGACCCAACCTATAGAGTGTCCCAAAATATAGAGTGTCTCAACCTATAGAGTGTCTCAACCTATAGAGTGTCCCAACCTATACAGTGTCCCAACCTGTAGAGTGGTCCAGCCTATAGAGTGTCCCAAACTATAGAGTGTCCCAAACTATAGAGTGGATCAACCCATAGAGTGTCCCAAACTATAGTTAGTGTCTCAGCCTATAGAGTGTCCCAAACTATAGAGTGTCTCAAACTATAGAGTGTCTCAACCTATAGAGTGTCTCGACCTTTAGAATGTCTGAACCTATAGAGTGTCTCAAAATATAGAGTGTCCCAACCTATAGAGTGTCCCAAACTATAGAGTAGCTCAACCCATAGAGTGTCCCAAACTATGGTGTTTCAGCCTATAGAATGTCCCAACCTATAGAGTGTCCCAAACTATCGAGTGTCTCAACCTATCAAGTGTCTCAACCTATGCAGTGTGCCAACCTATACAGTGCCCCAGCCTATAGAGTGTCCCAACCTATAGAGTGTCCCAAACTATATAGTAGCTCAACCCATAGAGTGTCCCAAACTATAGAGTCTCAACCTATAGAATGTCTCAACCTATATAGTGTCCCAAACTATAGAGTATCTCAACCTATCAAGTGTCTCAACCTATACAGTGTCCCAACCTATACAGTGCCCCAGCATATAGAGTGTCCCAACCTATAGAGTGTCCCAAACTATAGAGTGGATCAACCTATAGAGTGTCTCAACCTATAGAGTGTCCCAAACTATAGTGTCTCAACCTATGGAATGTCTTATCCTATAGAGTGTCCCGAACTATAGAGTGCCTCAACCTATCAAGTGTCTCAACCTATAGAATGTCCCAACCTATATATTGTCCCAATCTATACAGTGTCCCAACCTATAGAGTGTCCTAACCTAAACAGTGTCACAACCTATGTAGTGTCCCAACCTATTGAGTGTCTCATTTTATACAGTGTCCTAATCTATACAGTGCCCCCACCTATAGAGTGTCCCAATCTATACATTGTCACAACCTATACAGTGTCCCATCCTATAGAGTGTCCAAACTATAGTGTCTTAACCTATATAGTGTCCCAGCCTATAGAGTGTCTCAACCTATAGAGGGTCCCAACCTATAGAGAGTCCCAATCTATACAGTGTCCCAATCTATACAGTGTCCCAACCTGTACAATGTACTAACCGATGGAGTGTCCCATTCTATACAGTGTTCCAATCTATACAGTGTCACAGCCTATGGAATGTCCCAACCTATAGAGTGTCTCAACCTATAGTGTGCCCCAACCTATACAGTGGCCCAATATACACACTGTCCCAACCTGTACAGTGTCCCAACCTATGGAGCGTCCCAACCTATTAGGTGTCTCATTCTATACAGTGTCCCAACCTATAGAGTGTCCCAAACTATAGTGTCTCAACCTATAAAGTGTCCCAACCTATAGAGTGGCCCAACCTATATAGTGTCCCAAACTATAGAGTGTCCCAACCTATAGAGTGTCTCAAACTATAGAGTGTCTCAACCTATAGAGTGTCTCAACCTATAGAGTGTCCCAAACCATAGTGTCTCAACCTATATAGTGTCCCAGCCTTTTGAGTGTCCCAAACTATAGAGTGTCTCAACCTATAGAGTCTCTCAACCTATAAAGTGTCCCAAACTATAGTGTCTTAACCTATAGAGTGTCTCAGCCTTTGCAGTGTCCCAAACTATAGAGTGTATCAACCTTTCAAGTGTCTCAACCTATAGAGTGTCCCAACCTATAGAGTGCCCCAATCTATACAGTGTCCCAACCTATAGAGTGTCTTAACCTATACAGTGTCAAAACTTATGGAGTGTCCCAACCTATGGAGTGTCTCATTCTATACAGTGTCTCATTCTATACAGTGTCCTAATCTATACAGTGTCCTAACCTATAGAGTGTCTCAACCTATAGAGTTTCTTAACCTATACATTGCCCTAATGTATACAATGTACCAACCAATAGAGTGTCCCAACCTATCGTGTGTCCCATTATATATAGTGTTCCAATCTATACAGTGTCCCAACCTATAGAGTGTTTTAACCTATAGCTTTTTTTAACCTATACAGTGTCCCAATGTATACAGTGTCCCAACATATAAAGTGTCCCAATATATAGAGTTTCCTAACCTACAGTGTGTCCCATTATATACAGTGATCCAATCTATACAGTGTCCTAACCTATAGAGTATCTCGAACTATAGAGTTTCTTAACTTATACAGTGTCCTAACCCATACATATTTTTCTACTGCAAAAAGTCATTTCTGTCAAAAAAATCAGTATCATTCAAACTTACAAATATCCGCGAATTATGAAATACGGGTAATCTCTCGGTGTAATATTTTTCTCCCGGCTTCATCCCGGTTTTCTCTCGGCGCAAGTTTCTCTCGGCTTTTTCTCGAATGGGTGGCTAACCTGGTGCCCCAATCTATACAGTGTTTAAATCTATACAGTGTCACAACTTATACAGTGTCTGAACCTATAGAGTGTCCCATTCTATGAAGTGTCCCAATCTATACAGTGTCTGAACCTATAGAGTGTCCCATACTATACAGCGCTCCAATCTATACAGTGTCTCAACCTATATAGTGGCCCAGCCTATACAGTGTCCCAATGTATACAGTGTCCCAACCTATAGAGTGTCCCAACATATAGAGTGTTTCAACCTATAAACTTTCTTAATCTATACAGTGTCCTAACCTATAAATTGTCCCAACCTGTAGAGTGTCCTACCCTATACAGTATCCCAATCTATACAGCGCCCCAACCTATAGGGTGTCCTAATCTATGGAGTGTCCCAACCTCTAGAGTGTCCCAATATATATAGTTTCCAACCTAAACAGTGTCCCAACCTGTAAAGTGGGCTCACTTATACAGTGTCCCAACCTTACAGTGTCCAAGCGTATAGAGTGGCCCACCTATGCAGTGTCCCAAACTATACAGTGTTCTTACTTATAGAGTGTCCCAACCCATACAATGTCACAGCCAATACAGTGTCCCATATATATACAGTGTCCCAACCTATATAGTTGCCTACCTATAGAGTGTTCTAATTTATAGAGTGCCCTAATATATATAGCGTCCCAACCTATACAGAGTCCCAACCTGAAGAGTGTGCCAACCTATACAGTGTCCCAACCTATACAGTGTCCCAACCTGACAGTGTCCTAGCGTATAGAGTGTCCCAATCTATGCAGTGTCTCAACCTATAGAGTGTGCCAGCCCATACAGTGTTCTAACTTATATAGTGTCCCAACCCATACAATATCCCAGCCAATACAGTGTCCCAATGTATACAGTGTTCCAACCTATAGAGTGTCCCAATCTATGGAGTGTCCCAACTTATAGAGCGTTCCAATATATATTGTTCCCCAACCTATACAGTGTTTCAACCTGTAGAGTGTTTCAACCTGTAGAGTGTGTCAATCTATACAGTGTCCCAACCTTAGAGTGTCCATGCGTATAGAGTGTCCCAATATATATAGTATCCCAACCTATACAGTGTTTCGACCTGTAGAGTGTGCCAATCTATACAGTGTCCTAACCTTAGAGTGTCCATGCGTATAGAGTGTCCTAATTTATATAGTGTCCCAATCTATAGAGTGTACCGAACTATACAGTGGTCTAACTTATAGAGTGTCCCAACCCATGCAATGTCCCAGACAATACAGTGTCCCAATGTAAAGAGTTTCCCAACCTATATAGTGTCCCAATCTATGGAGTTTCCTAACCTATAGAGCGTCCCAACCTTTACAGTGTACCGACCTATAGAGTGTCCCAGCCTATACAGTGTCCCAACCTATAGTGTGCCAACCCATACAGTGTTCTAATTTATATAGTGTCCCAACCCATACAATGTGCCAGACAATACAGTGTCTTAATGTAAAGAGTGTCCCAACCTATACAGTGTCCGAACCTATACAGTGTCCCAATATATATAGTGCCCCAACCTATACAGTGTTTCAACCTATAGAGTGTCCCAACCCATACAATGTCCCAGCCTATAGAGTATCCCCATCTATACAGTGTCCCAACCTATAGAGTATGCCAACCCATACAGTGTTCTAACTTATATAGTGTCCCAACCCATACAATGTCCCAGACAATACAGTGTCCCAATGTATACAGTGTCCCAACCTGTAGAGTGTTCCATTCTATGGAGTGTCCCAACCTATAGAGCGTCCCAATATATATAGTGTCCCAAACTATACAGTGTTTCAACCTGTAGAATGTGCGAACCTATACAGTGTCCCAACCTTAGAGTGTCAATGCGTATAGAGTGTCCCAATGTATATAGTGTCCCAATCTATAGAGTGTACTAAACTATGCAGTGGTCTAACTTATAGAGTGTCCCAACCCATGCAATGTCCTAGACAATATAGTGTCCCAATGTGAAGAGTGTCCCAACCTATACAGTGTCTTAACCTATGGAGTGTCCTAACCTATAGAGCGTCCCAACCTTTACAGTGTCCTGACCTATAGAGTGTCCCAACCTATACAGTGTCCCAACCTATACAATGTCCCAGCCTATAGAGTGTCCCTATCTATACAGTGTCCCAACTTATAGAGGCGACTTGATAAACTTGAAATTTATAAATAAATTTGCAGAGGGCCTCATTTGGAAATTTCAGATTTCGAAATTGATGGTTTTTGAATTTATTGCTGGATGACGTGATAAATTTGAAATTTATAATTTCAAAATTATAATTTCAAAATTTTCAAATTATAATTTAAAACTTGATAAATTTACAAATTTACATACAATCATAAATTCGTTTATCCATAAAATTGGTACATTTGCAGAAGCTGTCTGCAAAAACTATTTCAATATTTTGTAGTCAATTTTATTCAGATTTTTTATTTTTATTTCTCAATTCAAAACTGCAGCTGAGACTCGAATACTGGACTCGCGGTCGATTTCAGTCGTCAACAGTCGACTTCAGAGCATTGGAGCACGAATTTGACAGGAAATTTCAATTTTGTACCCACTTTTCTTTATTTCGTGACGTCTTCAGCAAAAATGAGGTTCACCATCATCCAGTTGTGCGTCTTCGGTTATAGGATGACGCCTAAAAATGCTTCTATGATGTCAGAATTCTGAGTAAAAAAATAAATTTGCGAACGGTTCTCGCCGTTCAAATGTTGTCGTCTGCTATCTTCAGATTGCTCCCTTTCAGAAAATTTATGATTTCAGTGAAAATAAAGGTCGTCTCAGCAAAAGGCTTCATTCCTCTACATTCTATTGATCCGAGGATCTCGCAAAACCCCGGATATTTCAGAAGTTTCCTTTCTTTCGTTCTCAAATACTTGAGAAAAATTATATATTGATTTAGTACCGTACCTATAAAAGAAAATTCCGAGTCAGATTTAACCAACACCCTCAATAAACCGTTTTAGTGAAAAAATCGCATTACCTACTTAACACTTGAATGGCCAAGCCTTGATCCCGTTAAATAAGAATGCTGAAAAAATTGAAAAATTATATATGGTCATTTTTTTATCGTTTTTTGCACGAAAAAAGAATGTTAGTTTTGATAATTTTCTCGATTTCTATTGCGTATACGATAACTCATAACCACCTCACGATATGCAGAATAGGCCACTTTGGTCTAATGCACGTATTTGTTTTGCACGTTTCTAAGCTTGTTACTTGGAAATTAGGGATATCGAAAACAGTGAACGTTGCTCAGCTGTAACGTGGCCGTTATAGAGTTAAACTACAGTTTTCGTACGAGATGCCTGGACTAGTACCAGAAACGATATTCAAACTTCTAGTAGGGCTGATGTGGGAAATACAGTGCGCGCCAAGGGCAGACTGCAGTTCACACTCGTCAAAAATCGATGCGTCTCTCCCCTTGCCACGCAATCTACTATTTCTGAAAAATATTGTTGAATTTGTGCTGAAGTGTCAATTAGAAAAATTTTTAGGATATTTTATTGAAGCAGGAAATATAATTTACATTTTTTATTGTGTGAAAATTACTGTGTAACTATGCTTTGTGCATTTGGTAGTTATACAGGGTGTCCCACCATTTATGCACTTCCCGGTAATGTGTGATAGAGTACAAAAAAAGAAACAGAAAATTCTCCTGTCAACATTTGATCTGCGCTTTAAAAAATTTAAAGGCTTGAACTTAGCGTTTTAAAGAAAAACACGAAAAAAAAACAAAAAAACACGCACACTATCTTCACACTTATAAGAAAGACAAGTGGTTGCTATATCTCGCTCCTGATTGGTTCTTTATGCCCAAATTTGAAGCTTTACTGTGCCTAAACTAAGGCCCAGATCAAATTTTGCCTCAAGACTTTTCTGTTTCTTTTTTTGTGCTCTATCACACGTTACCGGGAAGTGCATAGGTGGTGGGACACCTTGTATGAAATAAATATTGTAGATCTCAACTTCTGGTCCTATTATAAAAAATTTTTGTATAAAAGAACTATGAAAAAATGTTTTAATTTCTTCAATTTAGGATACTGATCGAGCTATTACTCTGTTTGCCTGGAGGGCGACAGGACGATGTTTGATGCTATTCGCGAATCCTACCCTCTAATGGTGCTGATACGAGGACCCCACATATTACTTCGAAAACTCAATTTGGATCAATCAAAAAATTTTCGACCATACTTGGTATACATGCACACCATCTCGTCAGCTTGTAACGTTATTAACTGGTAACTGATTTTATCGTCTGCTGCGAGGTGATGTACCCCATGATGCATGCAATTAGTATCTGAATCCAAAGAGCCGGGCTGTGAAATGAGTTACAAATTGTCGAAACCTATCTGATAATAAGGTTATGTGAATATAATTTAGCTAAAATTCTTGAGAAAGCTCAAAAAGATTCTTGAAGATTTCAGATATGTCAAATAGAAATTTCAACAAAAAAGTTCATTTTCAACAAGATAGTTGAATTCTCAACCACAACAAATATTAATTTTCAACCAGTTGTATTTTTTACCCGTGACGTACATATATGTTTATATGTATATTTACTTATATATTTACATGATTATACTAATAAATACTTAATAAATATAGAGCAAATATTGTGCTCTATAGAGTATAGCTATATATTCAGAGTATAGATATAGATATAGTGAACAAGTTTTAAGCCGTAAGTATATCTATATATACTCGTGACGTATGCGCATACACCGCCGTCTCAGCATGTAGGGACGTTGTATCGGGTCCCACAAAAATCCAAAGGACCACCAAGGGTTGGTGGTCCTTTGGCACCCTTCGCCAGTACCAAGGGTGCTGGTCAAGGATTAGTAAAGAACCTACTCGTGTTCCATCAACTTCATGTGTAACGTCAATTCCCAGTATTTAATTAGTTCTATTTTTAATTCTTTCTAATAAATTACTGATATATATTATTTATTGGATACTCTTTCCTCTTCCCTCTACGAGATCCTCAATCTCAACTAAAACGGGCAACCTAATTAAAAATGAAGGTATTTAACGTATTCTATGCCTAACACTTTTAAGCTGACCCAAATTATTTAAAAATTTTTTAAATATGTTTCAGAATTAAAAATGATTTAAAATCTTTTCAAATATTCTCCTGATTTCAATTTTTTCAAAATAAAAATCATTTTCAATTCTACCGGCACACTGATTATATTTTACTTAATTTTTCAGCAGTATAGTTTAATTTATAGGCCTCTTCAAACGGTCAGGAAAATAATTTCGGTTAAACATCTACCCCTTTCCAATATTTTTTGAGGGGCGGAGAGGCATCCCAGTCACTGGTGACAGAAATAATGTTGGTCAAACTTATACCCCTTTCAAACTTCTCGTGGTAGCGGGAAGGCAACCCCACGAATAGTCACAGAAATAATATTTTCATTATACCTTCATCGAAAAATCGATTTTCAATGCCTGTAGAGCGAAGCGAAAGCGGCCGAGTTTTCTTTTCCTCCCTAGGGAGGAAAAGTGATGACGTCACGGGATGGAAAGAAATTAGACGGCTCGCGATTGGCCGAAAGCAGAATCTCTCTATTGTGACTCGATCGCTTCCTCTCTCTGTCCATCTCCGTCATAATCGCACGAACTCTGCAGCCAACTTCAAGCAACTGCTCTAACCTCTTGTCTTCTGTCAAATTCGGTTCGCGAACAAAAGAAAATCGATCTCCGATAAAGGTATGATGAAAAATAGCGTGCACAACTCGGGTCGAAAGGCTATATGATTGCAAACTTCAGACTCGTTGCAATCATAGCCTTTCAGCCCTAGTTGTGCAATATACTATTGACAGCAGCGGACTTCGAAGCTGCGGGAATGAAACCTCTCTATGCCCCCCACTGTCAAGATTCGATGCTGTTACTACACTCACAGACGTGAGAAGTTAGTATTTATTTAGATTTTTGTAAAAATTAAACTAATAGTCTGATTAAACAATTTGAAAAAAAATTAACTTCGTCCCAGCGAGTAATATATGAATAAAAAACAGTGAAATGATAAAAAATGTACCGTAGAAATGGTCTTTCATTAAAATGCTGCTTTATGGTTTGTCTCATAAATTATCAATTCAAATAACGTTTAACATCCAAGTCCAAGAAGGTGAGAGAGAGGCTCTGTAAGGTCAGCGGAGTTGCACAATACTGTGTGAAGAAAGCGGGAAAGAAAGAAAGCGAGAAATCCAACACGAATGGTTCATACGGCTCTGATTGTTCACGGTTTGAAGAACTCCGATTTACCGTGAAGGCTATTGATGCCGATCCCGAAACCTCCGGTAAATCAGGGTCCCAGTGTAACAATGAAAAGACCAAATATTTGCTGTGTTCGCCCAACATAATTACTTAGAATCAGGAGAACAATCTGCACAAGAATCCATGAAGTATTCATCAGGATATAAAATGGACACAAAAGTGCTCTTGGATCCCAAGAATTGACGAAATCCTTGGCTTTTAGGCAATTTAGAAATATTGTGTATACAAAGCCGGTAACGGCAAAAAAAATCTCGGCCCGGTAAAAAAAATTGTCGTTACCGGTAAAAAAAACTTGTCCGTACCGGTAATTTTTTTTTTGGGTACAGACCATTTTTTTACCGGTACCTACTGCATAGAATGCCGGAAAAATTGCCGCCCATCTTGCTAGTTGAAGTCGCAGACCAAGAAACATTGAAAAAGGTTGGGGATAAAACCGAACTGATTTCTGTGACTAATCACAGAAATCGAATCAAAGAGATGCAGGGATAGGGGCTTGACCAACATTATTTCTGTGGCCATAAACAGGGGTGCCTTCCCGCCCCCCACGAAGTGATGGAAAGGGGTAGGGATTGGACCAGCATTATTTCTTTGATGCGATTATGACGGAGATGATAAGAGAGAGGGAACGATCGCGTCACTATAGAGAGATTCTGCCTTCGTCCAATCACGAATGATTTTATTTCTTTTCATCCCGCTACGTCATCACTTTTCCTCCCTAGAGAGGAAAAGAAAACTCGTCTGCATTCGGCCACTCTCGCTTCGCTTTACAGGCATTGAAAATCGATCTTTCAATGAAGGTATGAGGAAAACACTTTTACACAGACGTGAAAAGTTCGTATTTAAAAATTTGTATTTTTATTGGGGTTTTTCAAAACAAATTCACTTCGTCTCAGTGAGTACTGTAAAATTTAAACAAAGTTAAACGATACAAAATGTATTGTAGAAATAGTGTTTCGTTAAAATACTACTTTATTGTATTTCTTGTCATGTAAACTATCAATTAAATCAACATACATTTTTTATTTGAAAACGGAAAATGTTGAATAATAAAAGAACGTCAAAAAAATTGCTATGTGCAACCGACATATTTGGAACCAGGAACCTAAAATGTACACAAACTCTCCTCTTAGGATCCCAGACAATTCTAAACTATAATAGTCCAAAAATATTGGAGAATGTTTATTATTTCAGACTTTACTTTTGATGGAAGAAAACGTTACAATTATTACTATTTTGCAATAGTGCTACTGGAACTAGTAAAATTGTAGGAAGCTAGATTCTAAAAGAAAAATGGAGAAAATGTCTTCATCATATGCTACTTATTTCCAGAATTTAGATACAACAGTGGTGTAGTTTCAGATTCGTCACCTTTTTTTCTGTATCCTTATTTTCTGATCGCGTTTATGGCCTTAACCGGCCCCGAAATATCCAGGCCGTCCTTGAGCCTCAACTCGCCTGCCAATGAGCGCTTGCCACGGCATGAAGTGGCGTGAAGAGTTGCGGACGCGACCTACGTTCTATCTTCTCGCTTCCCTCGCTCCTTCGGTTACATATTTTGGGCATTGTTTTTCCGACCTTGACATGCCGCAAATTTTTTTCATTTTCGGTCGCTTGTTCAAATGGCTCGCGTTCTCGCGGCTAAGAAAGCAATTCCTCACCCTACAGGGTAAGGTTTCGGTACAGGAATAGTAGTTGAAATTAGAGCAGCTTCAGTCATTTATTTTATCATTTGATGTTCTTCCTCAGATCTTCTCTTGTTTTTTCCTCGTTTAGATTTGAGATATTCAAGTCATTTGTTTTCTCACCTGATTTTGTTCCCCCGATCCCAATCTTCTTCTGTTCTTTCTTCGGGTTTCTAACTGTTTCCTCGCAGTAGAGGGAAAATTTATTTCACCCAAAATTTATTTTGCCCAAAAATGGAAACATAGACGTGTGAACATAGAAGATAGAGTCCGCATTAGTAAAAACGAAACTTTTCAGTAAGTGATAAACAAAAAGTTCAGCGCAGAGGGAGCAATAGTAGAACTCGTCAAATGATAATAAAATTTGAATAAAGTCAAATAAAAGGAACTCTAGTCAGCAAAATATGTAAAGACGTGTATATTTAAAGAGTTTTGAGTACATTTATTTTTCAAACATCTACGAACATGATTTGATATTAAGGTTAACTTTGAAATTAGCATGCTATTAATAAAATGGACAAGTTTGATCTGAAAATTACCAGCTTGCAAATTATAAGGTTATGTTTGGGTATAAGGACGGCAAAATTAGTATTTTTCTAAAGAAAATGGTATTTTTGCAAATACCGAAATTACTAATTTACAAATAAATAGTTGGAGTATTTTGAGGGTATGAACTGACAAATTTACAGAAAATTGGTGTTTTTCGCAAAAAACAAAAGGACTTACCTACATATAAGTAGTTGAGTATTTGGAGGTTATTATTGGATAATTTACGAGAAAAATGGTATTTTTTCGCAAAAATCAATAGGACCTTTCTGCAAATCAGTAGCTTCAGGTTATTATTCGATAATTTAACAGAGAATTGGTATTTTTTTCGCAAAAACTAACAGGACTTACCTAATATAATAACTAGTTTGAGTATTTTTCTTTTATGATTGACTAAATTCCACGAAGTAGTATAAGGAGACCCACTCCCATGAGGCCTTTGGAAAATTTGGACGCATAGATTCGGATGTAGTTAGTTTGCATCGTTCGCAGCGCCTCTTTCAGAAAATCGTTGAAATGAAAGATTTACAAACTACGAGCAGTGCTACGAGCAGTGCAAACTAACTCAATCCGAATCCACGCGTCCAAATTTTCCGGGAGTGGGATCTCCTTATACTACTGTGTGCTAAATTCACAGAAAATTTATATTTTTTCCCAAAAACCAACAGGACTTACCTACATATAAGTAGTTCAGTATTTTGAGGCCATGATTGGCTAAATAAACAGAAAATTGTTTTTTTTTTTTGGGAAAATCAACAGGACCTATCCACAAATAAGCACTTTGAGTATTTTGGGGTTATGATTGGATAATTTAAAAGAAAATTTTTGTCGCAAAAGCCAACAGGACTTATCTAGAAATAAATATTTTGAGTATTTTGAGGCTATGCTCGGCTAAGTTCACAGAAAATTGGTATTTTTCGCAAAAACTAACAGGACTTAACTGCAACTAAGTATTTTGAGGTTATTATTGCGTAATTTACGAAAAAATTGTATTTTTCGCAAAAATAAATAGGACCTTTCTGCAAGTCAGTAGTTTTTGAGGTTATTATTGGATAATTTAACAGAGAATTGGTATTTTTTCGCAAGAACTAACAGGCCTTATCTAATATAGTAAGTAGTTCGAGTATTTTTAGTTTACGATTGGCTAAATTCACAGAAAATTGTTATTTTTTCGCAAGAATCAACAGGACCTATATATATACAAATAAGTAGTTCAGGTATCTTAAAATTATGATTGGATAATTTAATAGAGATCCAGATAACAATCGTGCGACGCACGCTTCCAGCACGCATGCGGGTCACACGATGCGACACATATCGCACGCAAATGGCAAGCACATTCTGCTACAAAGTGATGGGTAAATGCGTGCGTGCATAATGAGGCTCATTCAGCCATCACTCATATTTCGTCTTAGTCCTTGCTGAATAAATATAAACAATATATCAATAACATTTTTTATTGAGCAAAAGAACGAAAAAATCGGTCGCTAAGAATCCATTTTTATCGCACCTATGACCGACTGGGCGCTGGCAGGATGGGCGTTGCTTCATCCTCTACGTCTAAGCTATCATCTCCAGTAACTTTGATCATGCTGGCTTCTCACCTGCCAAAAGACGCATTGGGATCTCGGACTATAAGCGTTCTAACGAGCCCTGCGACAAATCGGCAGTGATTCCAGGAAACTGTAATTTCAGCTAAGACGGTTAATCGACTAATGATTATAAAAATGTGTAATAAGAGTGGAAATTGAGTGGAGATGAATGTTCTCTTTCTACTGTTTTGTGGAAACTCTTATCACCACAGAGTTGATTTAACCCCTTAAGACCCGATTTTTTTTTACATACTGTACATTCACAAAATCAGTTGTAATTAATTCAGACAGGGTCACAGATGACAAACAAATTGTCATAGGTTTTTATCCATAAAAAACTACCCCTACTTGTAACAACCACCCCTAAAAATATCGGAAATTTGTTTAGCAAGTTCTCATGACTTTTGATTTGATCTAATAAACGAACAAAAATGTATCAAATGACTTGGTGCTATTCTGAGGATTTGGTCAACCGCACCAGCCCTCTTGAACCACAGTCGAATCCAAAAAACCACACCTGATTGTGAAGAACCTTTTAACCTTTTGCGGTATAGTGGTAATGCAAATTACCACCTTGTTTATTTACAACCTTTTTCTCTAGATTGAATGTTTTGAAGTAATATAAAAAGAAGTTTTATTGATATCGTATTTAAAGCATTGTAGAATGTGAACAAATTGATAACGAATGTATTGCGTAAATTTATAAATAGACATAAATAAACAAATTTCGAAAATCACTCTTTTTACGAAAGAATTGATTTTTGAACGACATATAGAGTAAGATAGAATAAAACTTATCACTCAGAGGTTTCTGGGGTCGCTGATTACGAATCAAGAGCTCGATTTGCAGAATTCAGAATGGCGGACCCCATATGGCGGACGAGTTCTCAAAAAATTAACGGGTTTTCATGAAACTTGGCATGTGGGTGTTTTCTGGATCTCTGATAACGAATACGAAGTCAGATTTAAAAAATTCAAAATCGCGAATTCAACATGGTGGACAAATGTTGAAAAAGTTGTTGGATTTTCATGAAACTTGTCACTCAGGACTTTTTGAGGTCACTGATTACGAATCCGGAGCCCGATTTGCAACATTCAAAATGGTGGATCCAATATGGCGGAAGAGTTTAAAAAAAATTAATGGATTTTCATGAAACTTGGCATCTATGGGTTTTTGGGATTTCTGATAATAATCTAGGCAACAAATAGAACACAGAGGACTGATGAGACTTCAAAGTGGCTGTTCCTGCACTGGAAACAAATAATATGTTAGATGCAACAAATAAAGAAAAAAACTTGCAAAAATTCCAAAATGCTGTTCACGCCCTAAAAACAAATCAATCCTACGGGTAAGAAATAATGAATGGAACTAGAGAATCATCAAAGATGCAACTTTGATACTGAACTACATTTTTCACAGCCAAATTGAAATCGAATTTTTTTATTTCAACATAACTTTCATCATTAACAACCACAAAAACTCCTAGATGCGAAATTTCATGAAAATCCAACAATTTTGTTAAAAATCGTCCGCCATATTGGATCCGCCACTATGCATTTTGAAAATATGGCTCCGGATTCGTAATCAGCGACGCCAAAACCCCCTAGGTGACAAGTTTGATGAAAATCCACCAACTTTTTCAAAATTTGTCCACCATGTTGAATCCGCCATAATAAAAAGAAATAATTCTCTTGCCTACGCTGCAAAGAAATCGAAAATATATTATTTTTTGCAAAATTAATTCTTTTGAATGCTCTTAAATTTTCTGAATTTACCATACATTTTTTTTAATTCACTTAAATTCATCTAAATTCATTCAATTCTACTCTATTTAATGGATTTTTTAATAATGTTTCTTTAATTCACCCTGAAGTCTTTTAAACTCACCTTAAATTATTAGGCATTTCATAAGAATTAATGAAATTTCTGATAATAAATCTTTTGAATTCCCTTGAATTTTTCTCAACTTATTCCAAATTTAATGCATTTTAAAATATTTTTTCATTGTTTTCACATACACACACACAAAAGAGACAGGCACATTCGCGAAAACCTGAATTTCAAGTTCAGAATATCTCAAACGTGGACATTTGACAAAAACTTGGGGGGGGGGCAAAATTTACACAAATCTACATTGTTAAAATTGTTCAGAAATTTACGAAACATTTCAGACCCAAAAGTAACGGAGGTTTCCAAATGTATGTTACTGAATTCAAGATTACGATCAAATTTTCGTAAATTTACAAATTTTACATAAATTTAGGAATTTTGGGAGCAAATTACGAAAATAGACGGTATGACTCGGATGTCTTCAGTATCAGTCGGAAAGACTGATACTGCCCACGGAGCGGCAGTAAAATAGCACTTTATTGTACCGCGACGAGCGGCATGTAAAGTGACAGCAAGGGGAATAAGTGAGTGCAAAGTGAAAGGAAATAGTAAGAAGAATTCATTTTAAAACTACTTTAAACTACGAAGTAGATTTTGGACTTATAATGTCACCCCACCCGAGAGCGTACGAAGCCTGCCTGCGGAAAGTCCATAAGAGTAATAATACTTTTTTCCAAGGGGTCTTCGAAAATCAGGGCTCTTTCACTCTTATGGACACTCCGTAGGCAGGCTGCCTGCCACTACCGGACAGTAGTTTTTTTGGTTAATTAGAGGTTAATTTTTCCCCCTCAATTATAATTTTAATACATATACAATGTATATGTACTAAAATTACAATTAACCGACAAAATGGAATTTTACGTTCCTGTTACTGTAAATTACGAAAAAATTTCGGATTTTTACGAAACATGTTACTGAAAGACGATTCCGTTAGCGCTACTGAAAATGGCGAACTGTTTCGCAATTTTACGAAACATGTAACATGCTACCTACCTTCCATTGCTTGTATTTTGTTAATAGTACAGTTTATTAAAATAATGAGATAATCCACCGCAGTGATTTGAAACTAAGCTCTGTTTCGACTGAAACTTTCTATAACGAATTTGCGAAGATATTTCCGACTTACGCAGGTCTCCCACTTGCGTTTCCATTGTTTGTAAACAAAATGATTGAAGAATTCTTTGAGATTTGGAAAGCAATTCGAGTCGTAGCCTTTGGAGATGGAACCAGGAATAAAATAAAATTATAAATAAATGTTTAGTGACAAATTCTTTAATTTGAAAGAATAAAAAATGTTATACTTCATTAATTCGATTCATTTCTAAACAAATTTCATATTCTGCTGTCCAAGATTTTATTTTTTACTTGTTAGAATAAACTAAAAGTTAGAATTATTAAAAAAAAAAAAAAATTTCGACAAAATTAATTCAGATTCATATTATTTTGGAATTAACTTCATTGTGAATTTGAATTTCTATTCATTGTCAGGTTTAATTAAATCGGAAAAATGAAATCAGACATAACTTCTTAGATTTACAGAAAACTTATTTTAAGCAAGAAGAGAAACTTTAATTTTTATAAAATTTCAATTTTTTGCGTTAGTGGCACCACTAAAAAATTTGAAAAAGAAATTTTTTTTAGAGAAAATTAAATTGGATACGGAAAAGAAGTATTTACAATTTATTTGTTTCAGCGGAGTTATTCCTCTAGGGTATCACTCATTTTATAATGAAATTATGCAGTGGTTTGTTACTTATGTTTAAAATAATTACTTATTTCGATGTTTATGTTCATTCAGAAAATATATATAATTTTGTTCAAAAAAACCATATTTGCAGATTGTACAAATATATTATATATTAGGTAGAATAGACAATATGTATTTTCAATTTCTATGAATAAATTTATATGGTTCTTATTTAATATATTATGTAATGTATTTATAATTGATGTACAAGACCTATAATTATTCTAGACGTCCTCCTTTCACTGATATCAGCAGTTTTATTATAAATATAGTAAAGTCTCCAACATTTCAGTGTCCTTGAAATGTAGGGATTCGTTATTTTCAATGCTGGAGGAGGCCCCGCCCTTACCGCGAGTGGGCAGTTTATTTTTATCGACGACGCTCATTGGCTGCCCCGTTCTTGTGTCGATGCGCCGCCGGTCGCTACTTTTTCAGCCGAAAAGCGCGGGTGATTTGAAATCAATAATAAATAATATCAATAATAATACAAATAAATACACCCGACATTCCTAGAACTGCTGGACCACGCAGTTTCTCAGCTCAAGGGGTGAGAGACGGTTGCGACTGTCGCCTCGGGAGGGTCGCCGAGTGCGAGTACTCAGTCGAGTATATTGCGCAATATTATGGAAACGGTTCAGGCGAGTGGATATCCGGCTTATTGCACACCCAGCTTAGTGTGCAGTTGGTCCGTTAGTCTGCATGCATGCATCAGCGTTTTTCAAGTGTCTTTCAAGTGTTTTTGTTGACGTGCTACAATTTGCCAACTAAAAATCAATATAATAGAATCAAAAATCGATGCAAATATTTCGCGGTGGAAATGGCAGCTATAAGGAAAGTTAGTATATGGTACTGCAATTGCATACGACTTTTTGGAGAAAATCTCCGAAATGTAAAGGTACGTTATAAAGGTTTTGATAGTACTATTTTTCAAGTGTTTCGCGAAATACAATCAACTATACGAAATCTCAGGTGAGAGTACCCGGTTCCGATCAAATCGATGTGATTTACTTTTACATTCAGTATATTTTCTTGAAAAAGTCGTGAGACGTATTCCCATGACGTCGTGAAAAAATACTCAATTTAAACCAACGAAACTGTGCAACTTAAAATAAGTGCGTGTATGGGCGTTAAACTAAGTGAATTTTAAAATAAACGATCCTAGAAATAAACGGAAGTTTACTGTATTTGATTATAAAAATGTAATTATTATGTTGAAAAGATATCATTTTTGGTTGAAAACTCAACCATTTCGTTGAAAATTCGTCTTTTTGGATGAATTCAACTCTTTTTTATTTAAGATTACAATCTATTTCAATTTTAATTCAACAATTACAATTTTGTTGATAATTCATTTTTTTTTCTCGAAAATTCAACTAACTGTTTAAAAGTTCAACCACTTTGTTAAAAATTAATTCAATTGGCGAAGGAAACTTCATTTCAGTTGAAAATTCATCTCTTTGGCTGAATACGTAAATATCCTTTTTAAAAATTCGTTTTTTTTTGTAAAAATTACTTTTTTTTACTGAAAATTTAACTATTCCAGTTAAAGATTCATCATATAAGTTGAAAATTTATCCCTTTCGTTGGAAAATCAAGTCAATATTTAAAAGTTCAACTAATTTGTTAAAAATTAATGTAATTGGAGAAGGAAACTTCATTTTAGTTGAAAATTCATCTCTTTGGCTGAACACGTAAATATCCTTTTTAAAAATTAGTTTTTTTTATTTGGTAAAAATTACTTTTTTTTTAATGAAAAATTAACTATTCCAGTTAAAGATTCATCATATAAGTTGAAAATTTATCTCTTTTATTGAAAATTCAACTATTTGATTTAAAGTAAACACTTTTGTTAAAAATTTATATTTTCGGGTAAACAATTCTACTGCAGTGGTTTGTATCAAATTCGTCTTTTTGCTTGAAAATTCAAAAAATTTGGTTTAAATTTGCGTTGTTTCTTTTGGCTTAAAACTCGTTTTCGCCTGAAAATTCGTGTTTTTGGTTTGAAAATTCATCTCTTTTGGTAGAAATTTAACTTGTTGTTAAAAATGGAACTGTTTGGTTCTCTATAAATTTGAATCAGTAAAAAATTTGACTAATATCAATTAGTGACTGGATTCTAGCCACGAATCAGCTGTTTTTTAGTGATAAAGTAAAAACTTACTAATTAATTAGTGAAAATAACTGTTTCATATCTATAGAAGATTTGAAAATAAAATCTGTGATTCAACTATTTTGTTCAAAATTTGTTTTTTTTTTCAGTTGGATTGAACTGTTTTTTTACTTAAAATAAAAATCATTTTTTGTTTAAATATCAACTATTACATTTTTCGTTGGGAACTCGTCTTTTTTGGTTGATAAAATTCGACTAGTTAGCTAGTTAGCTAAAAAAAGACATACTTGGTTAAAAATTCAATTTCTTGTTTGAAGATTCATATTTTTTGTTGAAAATTCATGACTTCAGTTGAAAATGGAACTATTTTATTAAAAATTCAACTATTTTCTTGAAAATACAATTTTTGTACTTCAAATTTTATTAATTTAAAAAAAGTGTTTCAAATTGTATTTAATATATTATAAAACTTTCGAATGTTTCTGAAACTTTATTCTGCAGTTTCATTCCTTCATGAAACTTTAAATCCTTTCATTGTTTCAGTGAAACGTTTAATTTATAACGATCGAGGGGATAAGAAGGAATCTGTAATTTCATAACACTAAAAGGTATGTAGTTATAAATAATGCTATAAAAAATTCTTTAGAAGAATTTAAAACTGTTTTATATAAAAATGCCTACGAGTTGTTGAATTTAAGTTTTACATTAGCTTTAAGCTCAGGTTTAAACTCAAAATATCAAATTCCCTTGATTTTTATTTTCCACGATTTCTATTGTTTTAGGCGTCTTCCATAGTTCAATTCGAATTCAAATTTAGAAAAAAATCCAAATCTATCTTGAAAAAATTCATTATGCTCATTCATCCTTTTTGAAATCCGTAAAAATGCTATAAAAGTATAAACGTACTATCTTTTCTCAATACGCTAATAAAATGGATAAACTAGTTGAAAACAAAAATTCATTGGGTTCAGCGAGATGAAATTGAAATTAGGTATTTCAAGATGTGACGTCAGCTAGCAAGATGTCTGTACACCGAGGGTCAATGCTTTGAAGATTCATCTCTGGTTGAAAATTTAACTATTTTGAGAAGAATTAATTTTTTGTTTGTTGAATATTAATTGACTGAAAATTTATCTATTCCATTTTTGGTTGAATATTTATCCTTTTCAGTTCAAAAATTCACCATTTGGTTTAAAATTAATCTTTTTAGTTGAAAAATGATTTCTTTGGTTGAAAAATTAACCTATTTTTTTAAATTGATTTTCTTTTGCTTGAAATAATCTTTTTGGTTGAAAATTTATTTTCATTTTATTGAAAATTCAACTATTTTGTTGAAATACCTTTTTTATATTCAAAATCTTTTTTTATTCTTAACTGAAACTGAAACTATTCCATTTTTAGTTTAAAAAATATATATTTTTTAGTTCAAAATTCCATTATACGGGTGAAACTTCATGTATTTCGTTCAAAATTCGTCCTCTTTTGGTAGAATATTATTCTTTTCAACGAAATCCATGAAGTTTTATCCGTATAGTTGAATTTTGAAAAAAAAGATACATTTTTTCACCAAAAATGGAATTGTTCAATTTTCAGTAAAAAAAAAGAAAATATTTTGAAAAAGAAAAAAGGAGTTTCAACAAAATACATAGATTTTCTACCATATAGAGTTGAATTTTCAAATAAAAAAAATAAATTTATAACCAAGAATGGAATAGCTTAATTAATTAAGCTAATCCATTCTAAATTATTTTATTAACGATTTTTAATTTTAATTTATTAATTTTAAATTAGCTTAATTAATTAAGCTATTCTATTTTTGGTTAAAAATTTATCTTTTTAGTTGAAAATTCAACTATCATATGATAGAAAATCTATGTATTTAGTTGAAATTTTTTACATTCTCATCTCAATGAGAAGGTATTGGTTTTATGTGAAAAATGACTTTCGCGGATTCAATCAAATGGTGTCAAGGGTCAGTTTACAATAACGTCTTTTTTCAAGTTAACTGTTGGAAGTATTGAGTGCTTTAAGTGGACCTCTCTGAGATATTCTCGAGAATGTAAAAGAGAAGAGATTCCTTAAATAATGTGGACGCCTTGATTTGTTCTGAGTAAATTAACTAGGAACTCTCTTTTCAAATATATAGACACAACTATAGCATGTACAAATTTAATAACTCTAAAAATACTAAAAACACTGCACATTTAAAAATTGTAAATAGTTCAAATTAACGGACTAAAAATTAAAAGATGCCTAAACTTTTATATTGAAATAATAAGAAAACATAAAAATTATGAGCAGATACATTAGAGTGGCTCGTAAAAACACATTCTTAGAGTTTCTTATTTGCCGATGCGTTGGAGATGATTCACGTCGAATAGATTCATGTTTTTAACAAACAATTATTTGAAAACCTATAGTATAATAATATAATTATTTCTCATTAAGTCTTTCAGAATCAAATGTTATTGAAGTTTAAATGGTTATATTTTTAGAATCTTCAATTCAAATTTTTTGAAGTGTGAAGAATTTACATTTGGCTTTCAATTTGAGATTATTTAAGAGTTAAAAATAGTTAGTTTCCATCGAAAAATTCACGAGGTAAGAAGAGTCTTTCATGAAGAATGCGAAGGTGAAAATCAATTAAATTTTTCCTTTAGAGGGGGTATGGTGGTGGGGGTTTCCCTACTCAACAATCTAGTGAGGACCACTTATGTTATCACTAAATTTTAAATGCGACTAACTTTAAAAACGTGTACAAAACTAAATTCACGACGCAATCACGTACATATTAAACTTTAATAAAACGTGATAAGAAAGATAAGAATGTCGGCCTATATACATTCGTTTTTTCAAGAGCAAACTCTTTCCTCGAATTACTAGCATCCGCTTTATAGACTTTACCATTTTTAAATCACACCACTGGATCTTCAAGAGAACCAAGGAGGAAGTAACAACTAAATTCATATCTATATATAAAGTTATAATATAGTTTTCTGTATATTATTTTAGAATATGCAGAGTTTCAAAATGAGCCTGCGATACATGATAGCGACTAAATTTTCAGTCTTATTTTAGGATCAAGTAAGTTACATTTTCAAAACTTTCTTTCAGGCACATTCAGTTATAAATTCGCTAAAAATTGGGGCAAACATTATCCAAAATGTAATGGGAAACTTCAATCTCCCGTAGGTATGGATGCGAAATTAACAGCTGGTGATTTTACACCTATTAATGAAGAATTGACATTCACACATTTTCATAAATTACCAAAGAAAATGACCGTTAAGAATATTGGTCGCACTGGTAATAAACATTAATTATTTTAAATCATAAATTTAATTCAGTGGAAATAAAAGCTGATTGGTCTGGAAAACCTCCAATGTTTACTGGTTATTATCATTTTTATTTTAACTTTACGAATAAAATGTGGTCGCAGTACATACATCATGAGCATCAGAATGAATCCCTGGTTTCGTAAGTCAAAAATGCTGTTTTGGTATTTTTATTGCTGCAGACACTGTAAAACGTACGATATTTAATTTCGTTTGATAATTTTTGTTTCATAGGGAAATTATGGAGATGCACTTGTATTTTTATAAAGGAGATTTGAAATCATTTGAGAAAGCTCAATCACAGAAGGACGGTCTTGGAGTATTCAAATGTGGTTCAACGTAAGATGTGCAAACTAATTAGTTGAAATGCTTTCTTTCAATAATAAATGTGAAAAGATAAAATTTCTGGTCTTCAAATATTAATAAACAGGGAAAATAAAAAATTTGTATGGGAGAAATTACGGAATTTTGAAAATCAAGTGATGCAGCCAGCCTACGGGGCGAATATGTAACCTTTTCACATTCATTTCCACTTCAACTTTTATCAATTTAACGTTTTTTTTTTTAATTTCTGTGACAATTAAAAAATTTTTCAAATATCTACCGACGTGAATTGTGAAAAAGTAAAAGTAGAAGTGGAAGTGGAAGAGCTACATAATCGCCTCTCCGGCTGGCGCACCAGTTCATTTTCAAAATTCCATTACTTTTCCTAGACATGTATAATGTACATTAGTAATGTGACTATTGTTTTTCTTAAATTAAAACAAATTCAAAAGAATTGGATTCTCAAGACTTTAAAACAATTCAAGTTAGTTTCAAAAGAATTTAAATATTTTTGAAAACAATTTAAATTCAGTTGATTTAAATAAACTTAGAGTCGATTTAAAGGAATTTAAGAAAAGTGGGAGGAATTTAATGATGATATAACAATTCAAAGATATGCAAAAATTCATTAAATTTAGTAAGTTTGAAATGGGTTTAGGCAAATTTCAAGGTGAGTTTAAAAAGCTGCAGTGTATATTAAATAAAAACTAAAAACGAAATAAGAAATCTATTGCATTAAATAGAATTGAATGAGTTTCGAAGAATTTACAAGAATACAGCATAAATTAATGAGAAATTAAGGTGGATAGCAAATGAAATGACAATATTTTGAAAATTTTTTCAAATCCTTGAAAGCCTACGAAATTGGAATTTTTCTAAGTGGACTTTTTCAAGTGGAGATAATGAAAGTTCTTAAAAATTCATTTAAATGTAATAAAATACCCCTAAATCATTCAAATCTTTTGTAATTGCTCAAAAGTATTTGAAATATATTAAGAATATCCTAAGATAGTTCAAATTCTTTAAATTTCTTGCAGATTCTTGGCATTTGACTAAGCTTTCAACAATTTTTTGAAATTCTAAATGCTCATATAATTTTTAATTAAATTTAACAATTCTTTCATATCCCTTGAATTCATTGAAATTAATTAAAAATCCCTTGAAATCTTTCAAGAAATCTGAAGTCTTTTAAATTCTTAAAAATCTTTGGCAACACCTTGAAATATTTGAAAACTTATGAAATTCATCAATTTTTGTGCATAAATTCTATTAAATCCATTAGAATATTATAAGATGCTATAAAATTACATGAAATCTGGTAATTCATGAAATGCTGGAAAATTTGTTACAAAACCGGAAGGTCTTGTAAAATCTCTGAAAATCATTGAGATCCTCAGAAGTTTTATAAAATCAATTGGAATCCCCTAAAGTATTCTGAAACCTTATAGGTCTTAACCAAACGTTACATAAATGCCCTAAAATATTTTCAATCTTTCCGAAATCACTTGAAGTTTTTTAAAGCTCTTGAAAATTCCTTGGATGTTGCAAGAATATACTAAATTTTGTAAAATCCTCTGAAACTCTATTAAGAACACATGTCCTAGAAAAATTAAAGAAAAGAATCAAAAATTGAATTTGTCTTCACGAATAATCCTTATTATTGACTTATCCTTGAAATTTTAGGATCAAAGTGCAGATACAGAAATCAAACCTTTTTTCGCGGACCTGGAAAAAATTACACATACGGTGCAATCCATAAATTCAACTACTCTAATACACCCGTTTTCCACAGCATAATTATTACTCATGGATTCAGCATCACCACCAATTCAATTTTACGAAGGTTCTTTAGATTATCCACCTTGCTCGGAATCTGTGACTTGGTTCGTACCTGAAATGTACAAAATTATTTCGGAAAACCTGGGTAGAGTACATATTTTTTTAACACATATGCGGAAATCAGTTGGAGAATTTATTTACTAGAACTTTTTTGTATTCATACTTTTTCTTTGAGCTGAATGGATTCAGGAAAATAAAGTTGTATGGGGGAGACGTGTCGAATGTTAGACCTCCCCAGCCGCAAAACAAACGTCTAATTAAAACGGTGTATGCTAATGAATGGCTTGAACAATAACTTTCGGTAACCGGCTCCGCTCGGAGAAGGTTTTCTGCAGTTTTTAATCCCTTGGCTAAAAGTCTAAGCAAATGCGAGCGCCTCTAATGAAAATCCGGCTGCAGACGGTAGGGGATAGATAGTGTGGGTATGGGGTTTTTATGTGCAAATGTCTAATCAGTAATTGTTTTCTTTGAGGTCGTTCAAGTAGATTCTCCCGTCATTGCACATCCAAGTATAAATCATTAATAATGTTTCCTCCTCTCCGACAATTTCTATGATGACATCTAGATCCAGGTGATAAACATATACAGGTTTCTTCCGGGTAGCAAAAATGTTTCCCGGTCATCTTCCTGACTCAAAATTAGAAAAATTCAACTAAGTATTAATTTTCAAACCTATTCAAACATTAAGAAGCTCTATCCTATAAATAAAGCAGTACGAAGGTAATATTGTGAAACTCGTGATAGACTTCGTCACCTCAGAATAAAAAAACATAATTATTTATACAGTTAATCTACTTCACCTTCGTGTATTCACGTTGAAAAAAAAATCCGTTGAAAAATTACGAAATTTGATTACACACAACAGCACACATGACACAGAAGTTTCATCTAATTTGAATACGTTTTATTCTACGGGCTTCGAAAGCAGACACTGATTAAAAAAAGTATGCATAATTTTTAAAATTTAAAAGAAGCTGTCCTTAAAATGTAGCAAGTAAATCTTTAAATCCTGAAAAATTAATAAATAATAAAAATTGGACAATTTTCATTTAAAAGTTTTCATTCTCAAAAAATTTAAGTTCGAAGCATGAGAAACTCAAATTCTTTCAATTTCTTTCAAATGTTCCTAGTACTAAAAATGG
This sequence comes from Andricus grossulariae, assembly GCA_011634705.1. Classification (NCBI taxonomy): domain Eukaryota; kingdom Metazoa; phylum Arthropoda; class Insecta; order Hymenoptera; family Cynipidae; genus Andricus; species Andricus grossulariae. The sequence continues at coordinate 6,886,136 of JAABKJ010026545.1, read as the reverse complement.
AATAATTTTGAATCTCAAGTTTTTAGAATGTGAAATTAAATACATGTAGAAATATAATAATTTTAAACAAGCACTAAACACATTGTACATTACAATTCTTTTAATTTTACGATTCGAATCAATAAAGATTAAAAAAGATTTCAAAATGTATAAGCTTTCAAAACTGAATAATTTCATATTTGAGAACTAGAAGATTATGAATGGCATAATTAATTTTAAATTGTTAAATGAAGTTTTTTGCGCTCTAGCAAAATATCTTGCAAAAAATTCTTATTTTCGTAATTTTAATATTATTAGGGAGACCAATTTTATTACGTGTCCGGAGATCATAAACGTCTTCACACACTATTAGAGCTTTTTTATTTGTATCTCCTTATACATATTTAAAATGCAGTGCACATTTCGGTAAAATTAATGTGTATACTGTATTGAATGCAGTTTGAACCGGTTCAAATTACTAATATTTTAGGTAGAAATATTAAATTTTCAACAAGATCGATGAATTTTCAACAACAACGAAAAAAGAATTTTCTACTAAAAGTTCGATTTTCTAACACAATACAGGTATGCTCAAGTAAATAAATAGTTGAAGTATTAACTGAAAAATATCATTTTTCAACCAAAAATGAAAAAGGTAATATTTCAGATTGAAAAATTAATTTTACACGCAAAAAACAACAAATTTTCAACCAAAATAATGAAATTCAACTAAAATGAAGAATCTTCAACTGCAATGGGTGAATTTTTTCGCCAAAAAGATGAATTTTTAACAAAATGTTCAACTTTGAATCAATTAGTTTTATTTTCAACCAAAAAGATGAATTTTCAGGCAAGAAGATTAATTTTCTACCAGAAGAAATGAGTTTTCAACAAAATATATACAATTTCAATTCAAAAAATTTTTTTAACCAAATATTTGAATTTTTAACTAAAAGAGATCAATTTTCAACTAAAAATCGAATAGCTGAATTTTCAATTTAAAAAATTAATTTTCAACCAAGCTAATGAATTTTCAACTGAATTTTCAATCTTCAACTGGAATTATTAAATTTTAAACATAACAAAACAAAAAGAATTTTGGAATAAAATGATAAATCTTTAACTATAAGAGTTGAATTTTCAACAAAAACGATAAGTTTTCGACAAAGAAGATTAATTTCTACCAAAAAGACGAATTTTCAGCAAACTGCATACATTCTCAATTAGAAAAGATGAATTATCATCCAAAAATTGAAAACTCAAATTATCAGTTGAAAAATTCATTTTCAACCAAACAGATGAATTTTCAAATGAAATGATAAATCTTCAACAGGTATACTTAAATTTCAAGCCAAACAGATGAATTTCCGACGAAAAGAAAGAATTTATAGAATAATTAAGTTTTCAAACAAAAATTGAAGTTACTTTTTTAGTTTAAAACTTAATATTCAACCAAAGAGATGAATGTTTAGTTATAATTAATGAATATAAAACTGTAATAGCTACATTTTCAGTACTAAAAATAGTTTACAACCAAACAAAAAGGAATTTTCAATAAAATAGTCTGAGATTTCACTGGAAGAGTTAAATTTCCAGTTTAAAAGAATATATATAATTTTTAGCCATAAAAAAAAAAAAAAATTTTCAAAAAAATAGCTCATTAATTAACTAAAAAGATGAATTTTATTTTAAAATATATGAATTTTCAACCAGATACTTGAATCTTCAACTAAAAACGGTGGATTTCCTACCAAAAATAAAATAGTTAAATTTTCAGTTAAAAACATTAATTTAATACAAAAAGAAAAAATTTAAGAAAATAGTGAAATATAGTAATATAAAGCTGGTTTTACAATTGAAGAAAATTGTTATTTAATTTTATATAGGAAGTTAAAAAAAAGGATGGTCTGCAAAATTGATAAAGAATACCTTGACCTTGAATACGATTTTCATTTAAACCTAGCACTCATTATTTAAATATTATCGCAAATTTGAGCTTCATTCGAACTTACCATGACCTTCATGAAAATATCATTTTAAACGTAAAATTTCCCACTCTTTTCCAATCTGGGGTCAAAAGCAGGGATTGTAATTTTTAAAAGAAAATCATTTTGATCAGTGTGATCCAGTGTGATCCACTGATGTTATCCCTCAATTTTAAATGCGACCTCGAATTGCCAGTAACTTCAAAAACGAATACAAAACTGAATTCACGATCCAATTAAGTGCATAATAAACTTCGAGTAAATCTACATTTGCAACTAATAAATAAGAAATTGTTGAATTTCGAACATTCAATTTTAAATTATGTAATTATGGAGTCAAAATAACTCAACAACACTTCTTAGCAAATTGGTTTAAAAAACATACATTAAAACTGCTGCTAAATTCTGCGAAATTTAAAAGAAAATCTGATGAGGGAAACTGTCCGAATTCGAAAAAAATGTTGTACAATTCTAAATAATGGTCTGAAAGAAATCGAAAAAATAAGAGTTTTCCTTATAAATTACAATTTGTTGCTTATAAACATTAAATTTTTAAAGTCTCAAACTTGAATTATCTCATCATAAAGTGAAAATTGTTCAACTTCAAAATCTTTCAATATGAGATTATCTAAGCGTAGAACATAGTGATTTTTCATTGAAAAATGTACAAAGTAAGAACTAGTGAGAAACTTCAGGTTGCTAACTTTCAAAGTAAAACTTAAACGATGAAACAATTTTCAATTTTAGGTCTTTAGAAGCTACAATAAATAGAAAGAATGAGGTATTGAATATCTCATTTTATAATAATAATAGTCATATTTTGACTAATACTTTGTCATTACAGTATCAAGATTATAATATCCTTCTAATATATAAGATGATATAATATATAATATTATAAGATCCCTATAATATATACAGGACAGATCTTTTAATTTTTAAGCGCGATGCTTTGCTTATCAATTTTTCAATTTTTATTATTGTAGCCAACTTAATTCTCGATCCAACAATACCTAATACGTTCTCAAATAAATTTTTTTTACATTTTCATCCTATAATAAGGAGGTATTAGTTTTATTTAAAATTTGACTTCGTCGATTTTCATCAAATCTTCAAGTTTTGAGACCCGTGAGTCAGAAAAAACGATTTCTACAAAGGTGTCAGTCTATATCGATGTATATATATATATATATATTGAAGAATACGACCCCGTTATTTTAGTACTACATTTGGCCACCAGTTGGCGTATCGTTGTATTTCAGATCCCAATAAAACAAATGCATACGTCACATTAACTTACAACTAATGGTGCCTTTTCGGCAAGAATTATTTTTATGTTATGATTAGATCTTAGTTATATTTTACAAAATCAGTCTAAACGTCGCGAAAATGAAAAGTTTAAGTATTCGTTAAAATTTGTCAGCACGCTGGCGGGCGAAAATATAAAATGTAACAATTTGGTTGAAAATTAACTTTCTTGTTAAAAATTAATATTATCGGTTACAGATTAATTTTTTCAATTGAAAATTTAACTATTCAAGTTGAAGATTCATCGTTTTTGTTGTAAATATATCTCGTTGGTTGGAAGATGATTTTTCTTTTAAATGTAAATTCAACTACTTGCGCAAAGTTGAACCACATTATTAAAACATTATTATCCTTTGCTTGAAGATTCATGTTTTTAGTTAAAAATTGATCTATTTTGCTAAATATTCTTTCTTTTTATTCTTTCAAATTATTTTTTCAACTAAGAATGTAACTTTTTCCTTTTTGGTTGAAGATTTATCTTTTATTAGGAAATTCTACTTGATTTGTAGAAAACTAATCTTTTTTGTTGAAATTTCCTCTTTTGGTTGAAACTGCAACTGCTTGGTTGAAAATTAACTTTTTTCTTGAAAATTCATTTGTTTGGTTGAAAATTTTACTATTTTTGTTGAAATTTTATCTTTTCAGTGAAAATTTATCTTTTCAGTGAAAATCGAGCTTTTTCAGTTGAAAATTTAACAATTTGTTTGGAAATTCTTGTATTTTGTCAAAAATTCTTTTTTTTTCTTGAAAATTCATCTTTCTGTTTCAGAATTCATTTTCATAGGTTAAAAATTCAACTACTTGGTTAAAAATTAAACTATTTTGTTAAAAATTTAATTATTTTGTAGAAAATTCAACTCTTTGTCAAAAATGTAACTTCTTTGTCAAACTTACGTTCCTTTAAATATCAACTATTATATTTTTCATTATTGATTCATATTTTTGTTGAAGATTCAACTTTTTTTTGTTAAATAATACTATTTCTTGGTTGAAAATTTGACTATTTGGTTGAAAATTTCCCTTTTTAGGTAAAAAATTGCAGTACTTGGTCAAGAATTCAACTATTTTTTTCTTAATTCAAGTTTTTTGTGAGAAATTCATCCTTCTTCGACGCTAACTTAACTATTTTATTAAAAATTCGTCTATTTGGACAGAACGTTCCTTCGTTTGAATGGAAAATTCATATTTTTTCGCTAGAAATCAAACTATTTTCTTAAAAAGTCATATTTTTTGGTAGAAAATTCAACACTTTTGTTGACAATACCACCTTTCGGATTGAAAATTTATCTTTTATTGTAGAACAAAGCTAGATAAGGGCATAAACAGAAATATTATTATGATTCCCAAAATCCTAATAACGATATTTTCGTTTCTTTGAAGAGAAGATACTACGCGAGAAGTATAAACAGAAAATTCAAGAATTTATCAATTTTTGCACATCAACTTCAACTTATAGCATGATCTAGGAAATTTGCATAAAAAATTTGAAATTTATACAAGACAGTATTTAGAGCATTCTCTTTAATACAAACAAATAAAACTTGGGTATGTGAGATCGCAAGTCCATAATTAATGGTTTAGTAATAAAATTAATCGTTTTATATTTTTTCTTGCAGAATTAAGTTCCCAGTACAATAAGGATCAACTTGAGGAAAATAAAAGTAGGAAGATTCCAGGTTTGCCTCGGTTCTGGTACCATTCAAACACAGGGACACAAATAACTATAACCGATCAAACTCCAGCTCTTTTTGTACTACAAACCAAGGTTATGAAAACAGCCGTTGCTATAATAGACCGCGATCAGAAAATGCGTGCAATACATGTAGGTAAGAAAGAGCACGTTTCAGTAGACAAAAACGGTGCCGAAAAAGCGTTGTCTGATGCTGAAGTAACGGAATTTGGTATTAAATTTGGCAAAAGGCTCACAGATAACTAGAATTTCAGACTACACACCTTTTGCATATCAATATCCTCCCTCCTTTGAGGAGAAGCAAAAAACCATTTTTTCTAAATATAATGTGTGCTATTATGACCCAGTTTAGTTTTTTAATCTTTTAGAATAAGGCTTTTTGCTTTAAAAGCTCAAATTAGAAAATATTTCGTTTTAAATTTCTTAACTAGTCAATGTATCCAGTTTCAAGTTTTACAATGTTCTAGTTTCGAATTCAAATATTAAGAATGGTAGTTGCACAATTTTTAATTCGAAGGATTTGTAATTACCATTTTTCGAATTAAGTGTCCGAGGATGAATTCAAAACAGTGAAATGTTAAGAAAATAATTTCTTAAATTCAAGACTTAAAAACTAAAAAATTTTCGAACTAGACATTAAAAATTAAATTATATTTTTTATATTATTATTTTCTATGATTCCGAATTGAAATTCAAGAATGAAAAACATAACTAAATTAAATGTTAAAAAATAAACGATTTCATACCAAAAAGTTTGGAATTGTGTTATTTAAAATCACAATAGATCATAATTAAAATCTGAAATCGTTTACTTAGTAATTAATTATTTTTTGACTTTTTAATTCTCACAATTTTAGAGTTTTGAATTGTTAGGTTGAGAGTTCTGTTTCCAATTTTTTGTTTTCATAAGTTTTAATTTCGCAATTGCAATTGCAATATTTGAATTCTGAAAAGTATGATAAACAATTTTAGAATATTTCAATTTCAAAGGTTTTGATTTGGTAATTTGTTCATTTTGACTGGTGGAAATGACTGTAAAATTTTTGTTCGATCTTAGAATTATAATTTTCATTAAGTAATAACAATTTTTGTTTTACAAATTCAGAAGCTTCAACTTTAAAACATTCAATTTAGTTTTCATTTAAAAAATTTAAATTTTAACCGTTTGGATTCAAAATTATTTGAATTAAGAAGTTTTAAATATTAAATTATTCAATTTTAAAACCCTTTATTTCTAAATAATAAAATTTCTATTTCCTTCAATTTTTAAAGATCCATTTTTCAAAATTGTAATATTAAAATCCTAAATTTTTTATGTTTTTAAATTGTCCTATCATCGAAATTTGAATCCACAATCATTTAGTTTCGATTTCCTTCAGTTCAAAATACAATTGTTTGAATTTTAACGCTTCGAATTAAAAATTATACTATTTAAATTACTAATTATATTTTCAAAATTTTAGTCCAACATTTTTCAATTTTGAAAGCATAAAAGTTCGATTCCGCTTCGTTCTATTTGAAATATTTCCTTTTGCCCAACATTTTATGTAATCTAAAAGTTTTTTATTTTAAACGTTTTCAATTCAAATTAAAAAAATTTGGTGTGCAGTGTAAAATGCTTTTACTTCGAATCAATAAAATACAAAAATTGTTTTCAAAACTTGTAATCTAACTGTTTTTGGATGTATTTTTCTTCAATCGATTAGTAGTATTTTGATGTAAATTACTTTTAACAATATAATTAGACCTTGACAGCAAAATTATACTTTGTAATAAGAAAAATGTACCAGCGAATCAAATAAATAAATCGCTTTTATTTATCAAACTGCCTAATTTATTATCTTCTGATTTAAACTCAACCGCTACCTTATTTTTGTATTATAATTGTCAGTATTTTTTGTTGTCAATTTGTTGTTATTGTCAGCCATTTTTCCGTGACACGAAATGATAAATTGATTAAGTCCATAGTTTCTATATCAAATGTGAGACAAATCAAGGTCCGTTTGCGATTATTTGAGAATGGCTGCTACTTGTCAATTATTGAACCAATTTTCATAAACAAATGCAGTTTTCGTAAGTTACAAGGAATAGGCTCAATTTTTTTTTTGCACAATCAACTAAAAGTGTATTTCCCATAACCTATAATTTCTTATATACTATAATTTATTATTTCTTATGATTTCCTATTTTTCACAAGGAATTATATAAGGATAGATAAAATTGAAATCTGATGTTATTTTTATGATAAAGATTCAAATTAGTTTAGAGTAAAATAATTGAAATTTAATGAAATCGGGAAATGTAATATCTTAAGATTAGATTTGCTCAACATTCCAATTAACTGTTTGATTGACAAATTTTATGAAAAATTGCATTGAATTTGAATTTCATTCATCCTGATGTAAGCCCCTTTGTCGTTTGTAGGTGGAAGGGGTAATCAAATAAAGGGGTTTGAACGTGTGTTGCGAGCGTGTCACGTACAGCAGTGTTGGTTGTTTTCTCGCAGGAAGGCGTCGAATTTAGCCATAGATTTCCTTTCGTGCTTGCGACTGCTCGCAAGAGACTGGTAAATGGTTACGGCTCCTCGTGACGAGAGGAGGTAACGATAGGCTTGAAGACGGTCCACGAACGCCGGCCCGGTCCCTGTCTGACGGTGGCCCACTGGCAGGGATGGACCGACTCGCGTCTAGAAGACGGAGCGCCATTTTCCGTGGTGTGTCCACAACCGATGACAGATGAACCTAGAAGTTTGGGTTTCGTCGAGGCGTCAGTCGACGATAGGAGCATACGGATTACCGGGAGCAGATGGTAGGTCTCTGGGAGTTTTGGGAATCACGAATTCGCATGACCCGTCAGGAAGCGTGAAGGGAACAGAGGAAGGTCTTGGAATGATCGGAACTGGAGGTGAAGAGGAAGGTGACCGTATAAATCGGACCTGGACTTAGCAGGAACGACCTTGATGTATCGGATGATTGGGATTTTGGAAGAGAGGGTAGGAGTGGGAAGGCTAGGTGGAGGAGTAGCGACGGTCGGTGAATCTTGTCGGAAGGATGAGGCTTGAAGGAGAGCGAAGTTAGGACGTCGGAAGCGGAGGTGCATGTTGGGGTGGGAGAGGTTCTTATGCTTACCCATAAGGTTTGGAGGGAAGGTCAAGTAGGAAAGACAAGAGGAAAAGAGAGGGATCGCGAGACCTCGAGGGTAAACCCACGATCAGAAAGAGAGGGTGATTCCGAGACCTCGGATGGTAAACCCAGAATCACAGGAAAAGAGAGAGAGAAAGATAGTAACTTCGAGAAAACGAAGGTAAACTCAAAGTCGAGGAAGAGAGAGAAAGAGAGTGACTTCTAGACCACGAAGGTAAACCCAAAGTCACAAAAGAGAAAGAGAGAAAGAAAGATGACCTCGACACCTCTGAGGGTAAACCCAGAGTCACCAGAAAAAAAGAAGAGAGGATGAGGAAGGTGAGAGGGGAGAAAAGTAGAAAGAGGATTTCTAGTTGATTTCGTTTACTGGCTAATTCTTACAAAGCGAGAAAGAGAGCCCTGAGTAGCGATCGCCAGACAAAAGAGAGAGACTAGTCACTAGGATGTGAGCACTCCCTATGAGTGTCAGAATACGAGCTAGTGCCAAAACGCAAGTGATGATTCTACCCAGAGCGGCGGTAATTAAGCGCTGCTAGCGGAGAGCTCGAAGGAATAAGGGAGCGGCTGCTGGCCCTCTGATTGGCCCGGACTCTCGCAAGATAAGAAAATTATCAATCAATAAAATTAATACGTAAAATAAACGTAATTAAGTCTTACAGAACCGCGAATTACAATGATAACACACCAATATTTACAGTTCATTCTCAACAAATCGAACGCACAGGGCTCCTGACAATGGGTCAGACTACAATGCCGGCTATCCTAGATTTGGGGGAACCAATAAAGACAAAGTAAATAGGATGGGCCGGCAAAATCTTAATACTTTTGAGTGGACCCATGGACTGAGGGACCAACGGCTAATCATAAGAACAAAAGACGCATGCATCAATTAGGCACAAAAATATGGTGGACAAGACAGCACGCGTCCCGCATTCAGTGTGTGATTGACTACATAACATCTGGCAGGAAGTTCACTGGCGGGGTCCAACAGTTCACGTGCGAACTACGAAATCATTCTCACACATTCAACAAGCCAAAGCTACTAACCATCATGCAGCATATCGTGGACAAAGTACGGGCACTATCTAATGCTAGGAGAAGTCTAGAGCAGAGGGAGAGGCGGGTTAGAAAAAATTAACCGTTCTATGTCGGACCCATCTTAATTCTTCAAAGATCCTCCAGTCACTGTCGACTATCCGCCCAAAACAGAGGATGTCAAGGCATTCTGGAGAGTTGTGTACGAATTTCAGCATCTCCTGAATAAATTCATTAAACATCAGACATCTCGAGTACTCAATCCTGAAGGACCGGTTGAAGAAATCATAGGAGAAAAATTTTCTTCAACAGTCATGACCTTCCTAGGTGCACGTACATCCAAAGGCACAATGCGACACTGTGAGTGTTTTATAACTTTGTCACTCTGACGGCGTTGGCAATGACTCCTCTCTATAGGAGGGGAATGGTAGAAAAAAATTAGTAACGGGATATAAAACTAGAAAAAGAGTTGTATTTAATGCAAAAACCTTACCAAAGTGTATCCTAAAGGCTCCTAAATCTTTCTGTAGGTCTGAACGTGAAATGCGATTTCTCTGCTACCATACTCTTCTCTTTTTTGTCCTTACTCTTCTCCTGTGTAGTCTCTCGGATCGGTTTCATACGATAGTGATGAGTATCTCTGCATTTGTCGAAGCAATCTTGTCAGGGTCTAGAAGTTATTAACAAAGAGTTAACTTTGTTCAGGACGCCTGCTTCTGGAGTAGAATCTGGAGAAATAAAATGCATATATTAGCAAGAATTACAAATCCGCGAAATCAAATTCTCTGTGAAAAAAGTTGTATTGATCTGTTGTTTAAAGAACAGCAAAGGAAGGTAAAGCAAAAATTACCATCAGTATCCCCATAAGCAGCACTCTCCAAATGGGACTGCTTGCTCAGAATTCTGCCTTCAGGCACGACGGGCTCTCTTCCGAGTATTTTATAACAAGCCTGGAAGTTTACCTGAAGGACCATGCGCCTTTCAAGATGCATCCTTGAAATAAGAAATATAATATGTTTCCTGGAATGTAAAACGATAACGAAACATTAATCTTTGCTTACTTACGATCAAAATAGCACGCACAAGTTGTAACAAAATTTGTAAACTCAATAGTTGTCCACTTGGAAGAAAATCCTAAATTTATGGAGCAAGTTCGAAATATCGCTCTTGCAAAATCTGTTTTTCAATGTCACCCTTTAACTCACTTAAGACGATGCATTTAGCCGCACGTTGCTGATTATTTGCAGACAACTTTCCATGAGCCTAATATTCTTCAATTACCAACTTGTCATTTACATCGTCCACCAATACATCATAAACAGGTCCCTGAAATTAAACAAAAAAGTAAAGTCAATTCTTTTAATTATACTTAATAAAATATTAGACTCTTAGAATTGATGTAAGCCCGCACGTTTCTTATGAAAGGGAAAGAGTCATCTGATGATAATCGCTGGTTCTTCGCAGGAACGCCAGTTGCAGCGACTCTAGGTCGTTTAGGAGTTTCCACCGCTTCGTTTCCTGCTATTTCAACGTCCGCTTCCTTCATATGTAATTCTTGAAGTCCTTCGAGTGGGATGTTTCTTACCTGGCTAACCTGTCCACTAGGATCAACCTCATATGAATGCGCATCCTCAGCATTCGTTTCCAATGGCTTTTGAAGAGAGTCCTGCAAATATCATTTTACACATATGTATATTACACATTTCACGCCTACCACGAAAGGGAAATGGCTTAATGATATATATATATATATATATATATATATATAAACTAAAGGTTAACAACCACCGCAGGGTCCCACTGGGAGCAACCGTCATCTAAAAAAATGACATCGGCTCCCAGTAGGACCGCGGTAGTTGGGGAGTTAGCCCAATGCAACGTGGCTGACTGCAAGAGCCGTAGATCTTGGGCGATGGGGTCGCCACATCCCTACGCCTACATTTATTTATTTATCTATCTTTATTTATCTATTTATTATTATTATTATATATATTATATATAGATTATATATTATATTATGTATCTTATTTATCTATTTATCATTATTATTATAATTATTATCGAGCAAATTTGATTGAAATTATGTAATGAAAAATGGATTAATGTTATAAGCTTCTCTTCTTACTTTAAAATACTTAAAGTCTCTTTTAACCATTTTTATTTTATGTGATTTTTAGTGATACATATTTTTCTCTTTCCATAAATGTCTAATTTTTCTCGAATGGGACTTTCGGCGCGAGGTGTAGAATTTTGTTTTAAATTGACCTGAAAAAAATCTAGAAAAATCCTGGAATTTTTAAATCGAAATTCTTTTACAACCCTGGTATAAAAAATGGAATCAAAATGATTTATAAAATCTCATCAAATACTACAAAAATAACAAAATAGCAATTCTATAATTTAAGTTTAGAATGAAAACAAAACATCTTTTATAGATTCAAAATACCTCCATAGAATACAAAATTATTAATAGAATTTTATGGAATTTCTTTACCATATTGTTTTGTTCAATTCTGGTATGCCTTATAACTTGAAACAAAAAATTTAAATTTTTCTAGCAATGTTTAAGTCTATGTCGTAACTTTGTTTCATTTTCACAAATACAATTTGAAAATCCGAAAGATTTCGTACTAGAAAAAGACAATTTAACTGTATGTGAATCTTTTTTAAACTGTATTCCTAAAAAATCATTTTTTCTAAATTTTAATTCGACTTTCTATATACATATAAGTTTAATATTAAAAAAAAAATCATTACTATTTTGCCACTATTTTTCAAACTGTGACACTCTTGACACTAATTTTGATCTTTAAAGTGACTCCAAGCCCCGCAATCTTATAAAAAGTCAAAGAACCAAATTTTCTTTAAATAATAACATTTGATGCATATTTTACAGGTATGGCTTGTGCTGCGCCACTTGACAAATGCTGGTGTCGAGGCGTAATTACTGATATACCCGCTGAAAAGTTGGTCGAGGTGTTTTACGTTGACACTGGGCACAAGCGAAACATGTTCTTTGACCAGATACGAAAAATGCAACAAAAGTATATGAATTTTGCAACTCAAGTAAGAATAACCCCTTTACATCGCAAAAAATTATTTCTTTCGTGCTTCAAAAAGATAATAAATTCTATTGTGTTTTCTAAATAGGCAATAAAAATCAAGTTGAAGGACGTGGCCCCTTTGCCGTCCGATCGCGGAAAGTGGAATGCTAATACGGTTAATTTCATGCAATCGCATATAGGCGATATTAAAGTAAAAGCTATCGCTTTCAATGAGATTGAAAACACCGATGGATTCTGCAAATCTTACAGCACTTGTTTGTACATGATGGATGACACGAACTTCAATGCTCTCTTAGTGGGCGTTGGTCATGCAATCAGCACCGGAGAAAGGTGATTTTTATTTTAAATTAATTAAGCTTAAAATAGGGTTGCTAAAAGACCTGGAAGACCTGGAAAATGACCTGTCGAATATTAAACTTGCGAGTTGATGTGAATAAAAATAATATTATGATTGTGATTCCAGAGTTTTTTAAAATGTTATAATAATGTTAGGGTAAATTGTTTGGAATTCAATAATTATATTGAAAACCCCTTAACATTTCCTGGTCGGAATAATTTCTGTGGAATTGCACAACATTTTTTATAAATTCATGGTGGCCACTGGACCGGGAAACTGGACAATGGTAGTGAATTTATTTTTTGATCAGGAATTTTTCCAATTTTTGGAAGGAAAATTCATCCAATCACATCACATGATGATATAATGCAATTTGAAATAATCTTTTTATTTTTCTGCTTTTTAAAAGTTATTTACAAATTTTAAATAATTTCGATTTCAACTTTTTTTATATGTTCAGTTCAGTTATTAGCTTTTCAATTATGATCTTCAGTTTATAATACGTAATTGTAAAGTCTTTTATAAATTTTCCATTTTAGATCTTTATTTTTAAGTGTACATTTTTAATCAAAATAATTTTTAAAAACAGTATTGAAAACTTAACAATTAAGAATTAAAAGTGTTTGAAATAGAAAAAGTTTTTAATTGATCAACTGTAAATACAAATTAAATAACTATTTTTAAAATTGAACTGTACTCTAACTATTAAAAGTGAAAAATAATTGAATTTACAGATTTCACGTTAAACATTGAACTGTTTCAATTCGAAAGTCTTAGTAATTAAACAAATGTAAACGTCCGATTGAAACTTTATACACTATTTTCAATTTTTAAGTAACTTCAAATAAATAGATTCATAATTAAACGTTTTTATCAAATATCAAATTCTATTCAAATATTGTTTCAGTCCAAAATATTCCATTTTTAACTCATTCAACTTACACATTTTTAATTAAGAAAAATAACAATTCATTTAGTATTTAGCAGTATTTGAGTGTACGTTTAAAACGTGCAATTGTAAATAAAGTATTCAAAACAGCAATTTGAAACTGAATTGTTTGAAGTAGAAAGCCTTGACTCGTTCAAATTTTCAGAGAGCTAAATTTAAACTTGGAACGTTACAATATTAATTATTCCAGATTGTTCTATTTACAAAATTTTTAATATGTAAGTGAAATTGTTAAATTTTGATGTATAAATAGCAATTGAACACTTGATAATTTAGAAAACATTCGAGTAAGTCTAAGAAATATTTAGAAGCTTTGCAAATATTCATAATTAATTTAAAACGTGAAATGATTTTAAATAACTTGAAACTAAATTTAGATTTTGCAGATTTTATACAAAAAATTAGACGCTTTTTAAGAATTGTAAAAGTACCATAAGAATAACCGAAATTTCTTATGATTTCTAGGAAAATAAAAAATGATTTTTGATAAAAAAAAATAATTTTTAAGAGAATGTAGAAAAAAATTTCCAGAGACTTCCAAAATTGTCAAAAAAGTATGTCGAAGATTTTAAGGAATGTTTTTTTATTTTGCATGATTTGTTAAGGAAAAATTTGAATCTTTTTAAAAGATATTTAGAAGTTTTAACAACATTTCACAAATAATTCAAAATTTGAAAAGATTTTTTAAAAAATCAAACAAAATGTAGATTTTTGAAGATTTTGAAATAACATTTTTTAAGCTTTTTAAAGATTTTTAAAGGTTTCGAGATAACACAATTTTTTCTTGATATGTAATAATATATGAATAATAATGTATAAATAACAAGTGAACAATCATTAATTTGAAACTGTTTAAAATAATCATAATTTATCTTCTAATTTAAAAACTGGTCAGTTTAAAAAATCCTTGTAATTGTTCAATTTTTAATGTTTCTAACTTTAAATTGCTTAAAATGTTATAATTTTGAAAATTACATATTTACTGATTCATTCTTCAATTTAGATTATTGAAAATGATAGCGAGGATTTATATTTTTTGAACTGAATCTGAATCTTCGAACTGTACAATTTATACAAGTTTAAAATTGTAAACTTTGCAGTTTAACTGCATTTAATTTGAAATTGTTCGATTAAAAAGTGTTAAAAACTTTGATTTTATACGTGTAAATTATTGAGCATTTTAACAATAAGTTTTTGAATTTAGACATTTTTAAACTTTAATTTTAAAATTAAGAGTTCCACTTTGAGTTTTTTAAGTTTCAGTTCAGTTTTTATTACTTCAAATTACAAAAATGTTAACTTCAAGAGTTCGAATTATTTGATTTCTTACAAAAATGTATTCAAAATTATGAAAAACTAATCCTTCATATTGGAGTCTTAGATTTAGCTGTTGTTCTTAGAAAATAGTATTTATGCTTAACTATGTGTAGAAATTTGTAATTTAATAAGAAATATTATAAAAACACAAATATAGCTTTTGCAAATTGCAAATTTTCGTAATTTTCCACCATAACCGATTAAAAATTTTGAAAAACTAAACCTTCGTTTTAGAGTAGTTAATTTCCCTATTTATTCGTAGAGAAATGTATTTATTCATCATTATGTGTAGA
This sequence comes from Andricus grossulariae, assembly GCA_011634705.1. Lineage (NCBI taxonomy): Eukaryota > Metazoa > Arthropoda > Insecta > Hymenoptera > Cynipidae > Andricus > Andricus grossulariae. The sequence continues at coordinate 6,871,035 of JAABKJ010026545.1, read as the reverse complement.
AATTTGTATTTTTTAAGAAGAAATATGAAAAACTATATGTTGTTTTTCTAGGCGTATATTTTTGTGAAATTTAATACATAAATTCGTAATATTGTACAAAAAACTATAGAAAATTAAGGTTGCGTTTTCTTGTTGTAGATTTTCATAATTTTTCTTAGAAAATTTTCATTTTTGATACAAAATCACAAAAATTCTAATTTATTCATTAAAAATCTTCATTTTTCACACAAAATTTTTAGTTTTTTATGCCGAACTATTACATAATCTATAATTTTCTACAATCATCAGTAAAAACGACGTTTTCGTAGTTTTAATTTTTCCCAGTAAGATTTACATTGATTTATAGTTGTACAAGAAATTGTTGATAAATTATTTTGGAACCTGTAGAATATGTTGAAATTTAATAGAATTGACTGGATTTTTTTCTCAAATTTGACCTAGAATATTTTCAAACGTGGACCTGGAAAATATAATTCACAAAATTTTGAAACGGGTCTTCTGTGGCAACCCCGCTAAAACAATATATTTAAAGACAATAAGTATTTTATGAAACTACCTATCTTCTTTCAGAGTAATAGATTTTTATAATAAATCCGTAATTTAGATTGAAAGACCGTTGAAAAATTGGTTTCAGTTCTCAGTGCAGTACAGTCCAAAAGCAGAAAGACAAGCCAACGAAATACAGGAGTAACGGAACATTGAGCAATTTAAGCTCAGCTTTTAGTGGTTCTACACGTTCGCTCGCGTCGTCGAGATCTGAGAGGATCACGGATGACGTGGACCCATTCAAATTCCGAGTTGTCGTCTCAAACGCAAAATCTCCCGATTGTATCTACGTTGCTGATCCCTCCAGGAAAGAAGTTAATTTGTGTTTATACGATAATATGCAGTCTTTTTACAACACAAATTCAGCCACTTTTGAAGAAACAGTGAAGAAAGATCAGATGTGCTCTGTCTATTCCACGAAGGACAAAGCATTTTTCCGTGCTAAAGTAACAGATATTAAGTCCGAATCAGAAATCAACGTATTTTTTATCGACTTAGGAGTGGAAGAAACAGTTTCTATTGACGACATACAGCCCTTGGATAAGAAATTCTTAAGCACCCCGCGATACCAATTCAAAGTGAAACTTGCAGGCATTACTCCCTGTGGTGGATCATCTTCGTGGCCTTCTTCATCCTGCCAGAAGCTGCGAGAGATAATTTACGAAAACGAAAGCTGCAAGTTCTTCATTTCAAAAGTGGTAAATGATTTGTTGTTAACAATAAGGAATTTTTCGACTAACAATTTTTGTCGTTTTAGTCAGACTGTTGGTTATTTATGTAATTTTTTATTCATTGTTTAGGGAGAAACAGTGGATGATGGAATTCCAGTCGAGCTGTGGGTAAAACAGTCAAAAACTGAGGGACCATTAGCACCAACCAAAATAGAAATGAACTCAATCAGTCGAATGTTGGTACTTTCGGGACATGCGATTCCAGTTAAGGAGTAAGTATACAGTCAAACCTTTGAGCTTAAGAGCGTTGGACTATTGTTAGCCGAAAATCTCGGCAAATAGTATATTGTGCAACTAGGGCGGAAAGTGAACGATTCCGACGAGTGTGAAGTTTGTTCAATCACACGAGTCGGAATCGATCACTTTCCTCAGTTGCACACGATATTTTTTGTAACAAATATGTATTGAAATCGTCATCACATAATTGAGTTTTCAAGGTTTTGACAATATCTCCTGTTGCGTCATCAATTAAAACTCCGTAGGGAGAAATAAGTATAATCTGTGGTGGTGCGCATGCGCCACGTCTAACCTGTCGCTAGGTGGGAATCAGGAATTTTCTTCGTGACTCGTCATGACTGGTCCTGAGTTATTTTGCGATGAACTCTTACAGGCATAACAAAATCGAAATTTTTCATACGGGTGTTGTAACGAATATCGTTTGCACCATGTGAGAATAGTATATTGTGCTACATGTGCGGAAAGTCCGCAGTTCCACACGAGTGTTTAGTTTGCTGTACGAGCCAGAGACGAATTGAAGGGGAGTTGGAGGCGAGCCGTAAAGGAGCTGAAGACGAGTTGGAAACGACCCGCAGATGAGCCGATGACAAGTACTGTAAACTTTCCAAGAGTTACAACTGCCTACTTTCAGCACCTCTTGCACGATATTTTTCGTAACAAATGCAGCGAATTTTTAATTTGAGAAACAAAATAAACAAATAATACATTCATACCCCAATTCTGTTCCGGACTCGGGTCTCGTCGGCACATATTTTTTCCGCTCAGAGTCGCGACGTAAACAATTTCAGACGCAGTCAAGCGTGAAGCCAGCGCAACATCGGAGCGCGCAGAATCGAGGTATGAGTGTATCAGAAATTACGAGAAATTTTCGTTTTTAAGTTATATTGTAAGAAATTTGCATGGAAAGAATATTATAATGAAGAAAAATTTTCTCAAGATTATTCTTGATAATATTATAAACAAATTTAATAAGTAAATGCATTATTCAGGCATTTGTCGACAGAAAAATTCTTTTTTTCGATGTCAAATTTTTAAAAATTAAGAATCTCATGAAAATTTCAGCAAAATTCATACTCTTTTGATGAATTTTATGATTTTTTAAAACAAAGTTATTTAAAAAATGCATTATTCGAGCATTGGTTGACGGAAATAATAGTTTTTTTCAATGGCAGTCCTGTTAGTTGGGAACTTCATAAAAATTTTAGCAACTCTCATACTTTGTTAATAAATTGTTTGTCTTTTTTAAACACATTTAATTAACAAATGCATTATTCGGGCATCTGTCGACGGAAAAATGTGTGTTTTTTTACGTCAGTCCTTCTAATTGGGAACTTCACGATAATTTCAGCAAAATTCATAATAAGTTGAATAATCTTATATCTTCTTCAAACAAATTTAATAAAAAAATGCATTGTTCGGGCATTTCTCGAGAAATTTTTTTTTTCAATGTTATTTCTTTTAGTTTTAGTTTCTTATTACTTTCATTCTTTTAATAAGGCCCAAATAATGCATTTGTTCATTACATTTGTTCTAAAAAATCATGCAATTTATTAACTAAGTATGAGTGCTAATGACATTTTCATAGACTTTTTCCAATCAAAAGGTCTTACATTAAAAAAAAAAGGAATTTTTTCGTCGAAAAATGTCCGAATAGTGCATTTTTTAACTAACTTGGTTTAAAAAAACATCAAATTAATCAACAAATTATGAATGTTGCTGAAATTATCATGAAGTTTCCAGTTAAAAGGACATTAATCAACAAATTATGAATGTTGCTGAAATTATCATGAAGTTTCCAATTAAAAGGACTGACATGGAAAGAAATTAATTTTCCCGTCAACAAATGCCCGAATAATGAATTTGTTTATTAAATTTGTTTAAAAAGGACAAACAATTTATCATCTAAGTATGACTGTTGGTTAAATTATCATCGACGTTCCAATTAAAAGGACTGACATGAAAATAAAAAACGAATTTTTCCGTTGACAAATGTCCGAATAATGCATTTTTCAATTAAATTTGTTTTTAAACAAAATTGAATGAATCAACTAATTATGGATGTTGCTGAAATTATCGTAAAGTTCCCAAGTAAAAGGACTGATATTGAAAAAACGAGTTTTTTCGGCGAGAAATGCCCAAATATATATATATATATATATCTAAAACTAAAGGTTAACAACCACCGCAGGGTCCCACTGGGAGTAACTGTCATCCAATTTCGCCGTTAAATTCTGGAATAATGTCGCGAGCTAACCTTAATGCCTCGATAGTTTTTCTTTGAGCAGGAAAATTATTTTTATTTGGTACTTCTAAATCATGATTGGAATTTTGAACAGGTTCCCCTTGATCTGGATTTCTAAACAATATTTCGCCACCTCCATAAGCCTCAGATGAGTGTGAAGTTCCTCTTTGTATTTGTGGAGATTGTGGTCCCGCTGGGCAGACACCTCCAACCCCTAATTGTTCGCCATTAACACCTCTTAAAATTACCGTTTCTTCAAGATTATTGTCCTGTCCCGGTGTTATTCCCTTGGTCATAGCCGATTCCGAAGAGTCACTCATTTTTTACAATTCTAGCTAAGCTATTTCAATCTTAAAATTCACAACTGTGATAGCGCAAAATTTTAACGTAGTAAAATTGTAGTTTCTAACGAAACAAGGGAATGAAAAATCGCAAAATATGTGCCAGTTAAAAATTTGGCAACAAGGCTCCAGCCTGCTGAATTTTCTCCTTGATTTTGTCCTTGGTAGATCTCCTTTTCCAGATGTTGTGATAGCAAGGCTCCAGCCTGCTGAATTCATGTCCTTATATTGGTCCTTCGGTAAATCCCTTTCAAGATGTCCAATTACGTTGACCTTTCCTTTGGAGATTTGTGATCTGAGGTCTTCAATATCATGTCTTCTTATTTGACAAAATTTTGGCCAATAAAATTAATTGTCATTCAGTTTTATTTGACCTAGAAGTAACGGAGGAGTATCTGTCTGCTGCAGACTCTTGTTATCCACCTTGATCCTTTTTTTTGCCAGAGGGAAACCGCAGAAGTCAAAAACCCTCTGCAAGGATCCTTCAGTTCCAAAAATAAAATTTGTAATTTATGCCTAACTGGATTTTATTTTTGAAATTGTAGAGTCGTACTAAGGAACTACTCGATCCACCTTTCAGCGACCCCAAATTGTCAAGAATTTTCTTTAAAAGTCCATGAATTCTGCCCAGAATCCTCTGCTGTTAATTACCAAAAATCTTCCAGAAACTGAGATTTCAATCCAAAATACTAAAGCGATCACAACTCTACGTTGGAAGTCCCAAAACCGGATCCAGATTATCATTGTTGAATAATTCACAAACTTTTTATTCACTAAATTTTATTATTCTTTTTACTTCACTTTCAGAGGCGTGACCATTTGACAACACTTCCACTGTTTCTCATTTAATTAAAATTTTAATTTTCATTCAAAATATTCAAAATATTTATTTATTTTTAAATCCCAATTCCAGGTGCAGCAATCCCATCGCTGTCATCAGAAATATGTTACGTCCTGGGCCTGTCCTGGCCCTCTGTTGTAGAGATATCGAATTTCCTCGAACGCCGCAAAATTTAAATGTTAATATTTTATAATTTAGTTCTATTGTCGTTCGTTGCTGCTTTAAAACGTAGAAACGTTTGCATGAAATTGGGATGGAAAGGTTCTTCTCTCAAAAATAAAAAGAACACTGATAGATTTGTAACCAAATTATTATCCTTTAATAATAGATTGTCTAGTTCAATTAAAATTAGGGCACGCACTCTCACAATTAAAAGGAAGTTATTTGATATTAAAAGATAATTCTTATTTTAATTTCAAAATGCTCGAAATAAATTATAATTTCCGCAAAAGATTTTCGCAAAAGCAAAACCGAACCGATAAATTCAGGCTTGAGCCCAAGATGAAGCTAATCTCGGCGTCAGTTTCGTCCCCTTTGATAAAATTCCTACTCCTACAAGATTTTATTGATCGAAATGGGACCACGGTCCCTGAGTGATGGATTTTACCATCGCAAATACATAAGAATTCGTCCAGAATTTTCCCCCTTTGAAAGTCATCAAATTTCAGCCGAAGTAAACACGCAGGTATTCGCCTAGAATATTCTCCCTTTTAAAGTTGTCCTTCAAGTAACACCTACGCATAAAATAACCCTGATAAATACTCAAATCAGCCCCCTCAGTTTTCAGGGCACCCACACAAATCGACCTCCATCATTGAATGAGTCAGTCCCACATTTCCTGATTATGCCTCTAAATTTATTATTTTAGCTTTTAATTCCTCTCAAGAAGATTCAAGAACCATCTAGGATGACATCAGCCACATATCAAACCCTTTACAGATAATCATGTACCCTTGCTTGAATCCAAGCTACCCTCGCTTATACTTCCCACGCTCTTTCGGATACCTTAATTGATTACTTTTTTTTTCTCCTAAAATTCCTAATGAGTGACTTTCCTAAGGCTCTAATTATTTATTACCTTGTTTTTGACCCAAAAATTCCTTCCAAGTGACTTTTCTAAAGTTCTAAAGAATTCAAAGTTTTGTTTGAAATTAAATCCGAAATTTATCAAATATTAAATTTTTCCACTCGTTATCGGTTATTTTTATGATAATGTAGGTTCCTATCATTCCTATATAGTTGTTATCAACTTCTCGCCATAGACTATAAAAATATCCAAAACGAAAATCGCATTCTGTCACACGTATAATCACCTCTATTGTTAAAAGGTCTTCGAGCAGCAAATTTGAAAAAAGTTTAACGCTGCATGTGTGAATTACAGAAATAACTTGAAAACAGTCTTACAAATAATCGTATAAAGCTAAGACGAAAATCATGACCCCTTTTAATATTTATAACGAGTATGAAAATGTAAAAATGAAATCTGTTGAAACTTGAATCATATTTTGCATTAGTGAATGTGCTCTTTTTATAATATAATTATGATAAAGATAGTAAAAATATGAAGAAAGCAATAATAAATACACTTTTATAATTTAAATTTTATTATGAGTTTATGATTTATTTAATAATGAGCCAAGAAGGATGTTAACCATCCATACTCAATTTGAAGGAAAAAAAAAAACAATAAGTAATTGTATAAACAATAACATAAAGTTCTTAGCAGAATTTATTACTCCTTGAAGTCACTCAATATTATGTTTGATTCAGAAAATACGCTTTTAAAAGTATTTTTGGAAAAGTAATTGTTTTATCAAATTAAATTTGTTTAAACAATTAAAAAATTGTTAATATATTCTTTCTATACACTATACAGTCAGAAAAATAATTATATGTATTCAATTTAATTTAATTTTTTCGAAGTTATCGAAAAAAACTGCTCAAGCAAATCAAAATTGTTTAAACAAATAGGAATTCATTAAAAATTCAAAGAAATGTATCAAAATTATATAATTATTTAACAAAAAGTAGCTTAGGATACCACTTTGAGAAAAAACTAGTCATCACTGGGTCAATTTTTAGAAACTTTGAGAATGAACAGTAAGTAATTGTTTGAATAATTACATAATGTTTTCAAAAACATGTACTTCTTCAAACAATGACAAACTATTACATTTTAATCATTTTATACGATTATTTTTTACATTTTTTGGGAAAAATAATAGTTTAAACAAGTTACATTTGTTTAAATAATTAAAAGTTGTTTAAAGAGTCATGGGAAATATTTAAATTGTCCATTAGTAACTATTTCTATGAAAAAGGCGATGGAAATTGCTAAAAAGTAACAATAATACCTGAAGTTTGAGTTCAATTTTTCGAAAATCCAAAATTTCCCCATGTTAAATGGGATTTTGAAGTGCCCGGTGGCACGTGTTAATATTCGAATTTCGAAAAAAAATGTTGGATTTTTTTTCTCCGTAAATGGAGAATTTTGAGGGGTGGCTTGCCCTCTAGAATGAAAAAAATGTTGCAATGCATTTTTGGACTACCCCGATCTCCACGTTTTGAGACCCCTTGAAGTGGAAAATCATGTTTTGGCGATAGCGTCTGTCTGTCCGTCCGGCCGTGCATCCGTAAACACGATAACTCTAGAAAAAATGAACTGAACGAATCGGGCTTTAGCACACTTCTCCTAGGTTTCAAAAGAAAATCATACGTTTCTTGATAGGGTAAGTAGGTTTTATTTTACTCGTGAAAAATAACATTAAAAATAAAAATTAAATTTTTGAAAAAAAAAAATTGGAACAAAAAAGTTCATTTACAACCAGTCAGTTGTATTTTCAACAAAATAGTTAAATTATCAGTATAAAAAATTAATTTTCAATATATAAAAAAAAAATTTGTTACTAAAATTCTGAATCAACCAAGGAGTTGAATTTGTAACCTAACAAGATGAATTTTCAAAGATGGCGTCTCTCTGTCTGGCTGTATGTCTGTCTTCTCCAGATTTAAAAATTATATATACAGCTATTTGTAGTACTCAGAAAACCGAACAATCTATTCTTATAACTTTTTCCGATAGAGAGAAAATTATCAGAGTTAGAGCATTTACAAAATTCTAAAAATCAATAGAAAATCCAAAAAAAAAAAATTGAAATTGATTAGTTTTATTTATCGTAAGTACTATGCAGAAAATCGAGAATTCAAATTTCGAACCAAACGGCGTGTGATAAGGAAAATAATTTCAACCAGGAATCGCAGCTTTCAAAAAGTCCTAAAAATTTGATTTGAACCATTTTTTTATAGGACTTGCGATTTTGGTTTTATTCGTCGAAAATGCTACAAAAAAGGCATAAATTCAAATTTGGATCCAATAAACGACGAAAAATATAGAGAATAGTTATTAGAGGAGTTTCAGCGTTTAAAAATTTCTACAACATTTCTTTGCACTATTTTTTGACAGAACTCCTCGTTTTTAATTTATTTATCCAACAGACGAGCGCACTAGGCGCGCTCAAATTTGTGGGTCGCAAGTTTTTTTGGTTAACAATTCATATTTTTGTTTAAAAAATAAACTATTTTAGTTAAAGATTCATAATTTTTTAGTTGTAAATTAGTTGGGGAGGTAGGGGATTAATTTGACTGAACATTTGACCATTACATTTTTGTTTGAAAAATTATGTTTTTAGATTCTCATCGGAAAACATATGAGATTTGTGTGTCTGTACATTTTTAATCTGTCAGCACGATAACTTTCGAAAGAATTCACAGATTGGATTGGCCTTTGGCTGAATCTCTTGCTGCCCTAAAATGAAGGTCAGGTTCGTTAGCCAGACATTTTGGATAAAAATTCAAAAAGTAAAAGCAATTTTAAAATGGTTGAGACCCCTTTTTAAGAATTTGGAAATTTTATGTACGGCTGTTCGTAGTATTCAAAAAGACGAACAATTTCTCCTCATTACTTTTTTCGATAAAAAACAAATCGCTAAAGTTATATCATTTACAAAATTCCAAAAAACAAACAAAAATTTTAAGTTCGTTTGAGTATAGAAGTTTTTAATTTGAAATAAAATTGTAGAATATTAAATGCTTTAATTTTAAATTTTTGAACCCTCCATGGTCGATTACCCTACGCCATACTCCAATTCAGAGGCGGCCCGAAGGAAAATCTTAAAAGTTAAGCATAAACATTCTAGGGACTGTATTAAAACTTCATTACAGCTAAATGGATGGAGGGGTCGAGAAGTTTTGTTACGAATTGTTACAGAAGGTGGGGGGGGGGGGACTTCAGTCATGTACACAATTTGATAAAATTCGCAAATGAAACAAATAAGTCACAGCAATTGTACAGAAATTTAATATGAACCTAAGTTTACACGCTAAAGTCATCGTTTTTGGTTGAAAATGCAACTATTTTTGTAGAAAGCTCACTTTTTATTTATTATTTCTGGAAACCATAAATTACGTACAGCACAAATGCGGCCCCCTAGTTAACGAATACGCGGATATAAAGTAAGTTAATTTTCAGGTATCAAACATTTTGGACATTCATTTCTGCAGTGATGAAAGAATGGGGTAAAAAATCAACGAGAACATCAGTACACCAGATTTCACCTCATGCCCTCGATCAGTGAATGGAGGAAATTCACGCACGGAGTAATGCACACGTATAAAGTGTACTGAAGAGGTATTTGTTTACGTAGCAAATTCACTTCTTATATAAAACTCATGTTTTGACCTTGAAAAGTAAAATTGAAATTTTTTTTTCTTGAAAGTTAAACTATTTTGTTGAAAATTTGCCTTTTTAATTCAAAAATTCATCTATTTTAGTACAAATAGCATCTTTATTGGATAAAAATGAAATTGTTTGGTTGAAAATTCACTCATTTTGTTAAAAGGACATACTTTTTGTAGTTAAATAAACATTGTATTTAAATTACATTACAGCTCAATGGGTGGAGGGGTCGAGAGATTTTTTTACGTATTGTTACGAAGGGGGGGGGGCTTCAGTCGTTTTATGAAATTGGCAAATGGAACAAATAATTTGCAGTAATTGTACAGAAATTTAATATGAACATAACATTACACGCCAAAGTCATGCTCTTTCAGGGTGCCTATCGACCTTGAAAATCTTGAAAAACTGGAATTCTCCTCAATTTTTTCTTAAAACTTGAAAACCTGGAAATCTCCTCGAATTTTTCACGAGAACATTGAATTTGATTTTTTTTTCCTCAGCAGTTATTTTGATTAAATGTGAAGAGTAATTAAAATCCTTTAATCTGTTACGAAAGTAACATCTCGTTTAGAAGAGATATTACTATTGAAAAGTATTTTATTTATCAATGTAAAATTTACCTTTTTTTCATTACGGAATAAATGAAGAGATTTCGAGGCACTTTTTTCAGACTGGTGCCAATTATTTTATAGATTGCAATTAACAGACGTTATTCCTGTGAATATTTCTACTAGTTTTTAATTTTTTATCCGCCAATATAGAATGTTAATGAATACCTTTTTTTGTGATATACAATTTACAAATTATAAAAATTATTAGTTGAAAATTTCTTTGTTATTCAATTTCAGAATTAAAATAAGCCATGGCCATAAGATTTGAAATAATTCGATGTTATTCAGTTTCAGAATTAAAATAAGCCCTGGCCATAAGATTTGAAATAATTCAATGATTTCAACCCATAAGAAAGGTTTTATAAACAAAGATTTAAGAAAGATTTTGAAGATGGCATACAAATTTCAAGAATCTCAAATATTTGAAAAGGGCGTTTACACCAGGTTTCAAGGATTTTACAAAGGTTTCGAACATTTCACACAGTATTCGAGATGTCAAAGATTTAAAAAAATTTCAAAGATTTTAAACGATTTTAATATTTCGAAGAAAATTACCAAAAATTTCACAAAAATTTTATTTCAATATTTCGATTGAACGAGATTTCAAAGATTTCAAATAGGTCCAGATTTCATAGATTTCAAAATATTTCGAAGATTTTAAACGATTTCGACATTTTGCAGAAGATTTAAAAAGATTTCACAAGGATTTGAAATATTTCAAAGATTTCAAACGAATACAAAAGATTTCAAAAATATTTCACAAATATTTCAAAGATTTCATGAAAAATATATTAACGATTTTTTAAAAGTACAAGAATTTCAAAGATGTCGAAAAGGGTACAGTACACTAGATTTCAAATATTTCAAAACATTTCTAAGATTTTAAACGATCTTAATTTTTTAAACAGATTTCAAAATATTTCACAAATATTTCAAAGGTTGTTAACGATTTCAAAATTTTCAGAAGATTTGCAAAGTACACAAAAGTAAACAGTACACAGGTTTCAAAAATTTCAAAAAATTTCAAAGATTTGATCAAGGATACAGTACACAGGTTTAAAAAATTTCAAAGATTTCAAAGGATTTCAAACGTTTCCACAGATTTGAGAAGATTTCAAATGATTTCAAATGAACACAAAAGATTTCACAAACAAAGAATAATTTCACCAATATTTCAAAGATTTTATAATGATTTCAATCAATTTCACAAAGATTTCAAGGATTTCAACGATTTACAGAAATTTTTAAAAATTCGAAAAGATTTTTAAAGCTTTCACAAAGATTGCGCAAAAAGGATACCTGATCTCTTAAATACTGAGGCGTTTTATGAGCATATTCCGGGTGCATATTGACCCAACGATCATGCAACCTTTGTATGAATCCTCTTCGCGCCGGTGAGCTTCTTTGCCAACAGGTAAGGATGCCCCTCCTGAGTTGGTCGAACCACTTAAATCGATGTTCTCGCGTTTGTCCGGGGCCATTGCCTCTCCGTTGGGGAATCGAACCCTGGTCTCCCGCGTGAGAGGCGGGGATACTTAGCACTATACTACCACTAAGCCAAATCCCTTTCGGGATAAGCATGATTCACCTGGTTCTAGTATCGTTATACTGTCTGGAATCAAGGAGTTCATATGAGAAAAGTGAGAGAGGGAAGTGTACGGAGCGATATAAGGAGTGAGGGGGTAGAGGAGGCCATAATAGTTAATATATGGGAACTTAAAATAGAAAACTAACCATTAGCATATCTGTCTGCACTCTTTGACGGAATGGGAGCCCTGACAGGTACGGCTTTCTTAGTACCTGAGACATTAATATAATTATTTAGTGTACATCGTAACAGAATTGTAGACTAAGAACTTACTAATAAGTAACTTACCACTTAAAGATTTTAGAAGATCCTTAACTCTCATAGGTTCTATTTTTTTCCTTACTGAAACAGAAACAAATGTCGCTTCAGAAAACTGATTCAAGTCACGTATTAAAATGCACAAAAAACAGTAATTTTTACCGACCACTCAACTGCTGCTCGACGGATTTAGCCTTATCGTCATACTCCACCATATCTTTTACCCTTACAGGCTGAAATTTTTTCCGAGCTACAAATTAAGAAAATGGATATCTGAGAACACTTTCCACTGAAAATATGGTTGTATAATGTTTATAAATTGAAACTAAAGCCGAGAGAAACTGAGAGAAAACATGTCTAGAGAAAGCACAACTATTAGTATATTGGCGCATCTGCTGCCTAATTCGGCTAGCTATGTCCATAGATGTCCATATAGAATAGACATAAGCCAACAAATGATCAGTTTTCTGCATTATCTCTGAAATCATGGATATCCATCCCTGTACATACGCGACGCAAACATGCCCAACATGGTGAGCGATATTGACGAAAAGAATGATCACAACCATGCGTGTACCCCAGAAACGTGAATGATTCCATTTTCATCGGTGGCGGTGGCCGCGTGAGATGCCGCAATATTTTTTATTATTCTTATGCAGAATTATCTCCCGATTAACGCTTTACCATTAAGGGTATTTCAATTTTCTTTTTAGCATTTCGTCAGATCAATCCAGGACGAATAAAAACTGGCTAAACAAATTTGCCCTCCGACGAATATTTATTGCACAAAAGCAACTACATTAGAGTCCGCTATACTGGTTCCCGCTATACAGGACAAGGCGGTCCAAGAGGGCGAGAGAGAGAGAAAGGCGCTTGCAATGTCAGCGGAGTTGCGATGTTTACGGTTCGGCAATATAAGAAGCCACAAGCAAGAAGGAAAAGAAGAACGGTTTAGAGAATCCCCAGATAGTGTAAACGCCATTGAGCGTACCCCCGAAACGGCCAGTATAGCGGGATTCCAGTGTAATAGGCAAAAAAATGGGAGAAATATTATGTCTGCAATATCTTCAAAAATACCATCTACAAGAGTTTTTTTTCAGTTCTGAAAATAACAGCTAAAATACACACTTTTTATAGTAAACACTATTTCTCTAAAGTTAATAATTTCCTAGCAAAATGGACTTTTATTGGAGGAAATTCTACGGTGTGATAATAGTCATTTTTCTTGAATCAAATACATCTTAGAGACAACATTTTTGCACAAATATATAGTTGCCACTCCGAGACACAAAGTTTCTGTGAAATAATGGTAAAATTGTTTATATTTAAGCAACGAGGCATGAATAATTAATTACGGGGTTTCAAAGACGAAGAACATTGCAACAAAAAGTTATAAATATTTCAAATTTAGCATTCTGATTCTCTAAAGTACCACTGAAACAATGGTGTAAATAAGAAATCGTTAATACACAAATATTGATCTATGGAAGGCTCCAATTATCTATCTACTGTCCTGAATGCAGTGGGAAGTTGGGACGAAGCATAAACAATTTTGAAAATTATTTAAAATTCTGTCATGGAATTCAATTTTCTTAATTTTTATTCGTTTAATAATTATCAGCGTTGCTTTTTTCAGAATTTCAAAACGGGCTCGATATGTGACATAGCAAATTCGGAAGCGCGCATTTGGCCCATAGACGTAGATATAAAAAATGCTAACAGAAGGGTTCATGGACCCATTCGGCACCGTGAAGCTAGTTAGCTGTTATAAGAGATAAGAAATTATTTAATTTCTACAAAAATATTTTTCTTTTATTACCGTGCAAAACTAAAGAGATTGTAGAATCGGAATAAAATTAAATAGGGGTCAAAATTATTCTTATTTTTTCATTTGTTATAAAAGAATTAAGGTACAGGTTTTTTTTTGTATTAGAAAACGTTTTAGAAAAAGTTCCAAACATTTTACCAAAAAATTATTTTTAAAAAGTAATGGGAAACTTATTTCGAAATTATGTATTTCTTCAAATAATTGAGATATGCAACTCTTTTTTTTCTTTTACTCAGGAATGTCGCACTATTTTGAAATCCCTCGGAAAATGTAAAGTCTTAAAAATTAATTAAATGGCCGTGATTTTCCGAAAAAGTGAAAATTCTCATAATTTTCAAAAAATGTGTGAGATACAAGAAAAAAAAAAAGATTAGATAGCAAAGTTCTTCCTCTTTTTTGGCTCTTGAAATACGTATGCGATATTGCTTTTTCACGATTTTGCAGTGTTAATATCATTAAATATAAAGACTTTAATCTTCTATCGGTTTATTTTTAAAACCTTTTCAAAAATTATTGTTTTTTCTGATAACGAAAGAAAATGTTACAAAACATGGACAATTATTATAGGAACTTTTTGAAAATCTGTTAACGGCTGAGGACCTTGCTGTCAATATTTCTTTTAATTTTTTGACGGATTTCAAGAGTATGAAATCTTTCACTAGAATGAAAAAATAAGGGATAAATACATATATCAATTAGTTGAAAAAATATAAGTGAAAAAATTTTCCATAATTCTTTTTGGAATGAAAACTGTTAAGAATATTCTTGGCATATATTTTTCCAATTTACACAAAAAACTTTCTACGCAATTATGCTTATTTGAATTTTTTGCTAAAGTACAGTTCACTGTACTTTTAAAAACGAAGATCGAAGTGTCAAATCATTGTATCATTGTCTTCGTCAATTTCTGCTTGTTGAACTACTTCAATTGAGATGCAATAACTGCCTCAAAACTAGCACATCTTCTTCAGTACATTGCAACAAAATATATTAGGTGAATGATAAATAATTTAGAGATATTACTATGGATACTGACACAATATGTAACTGAATACTGACTCATTAAGACTGAATAAAACAATGTCTAATCAAGAAACTCATGTATTACAAGATATTAATAATGAATATACAATAATGAAGTACATGAAAAAATTATTTAATAATTTTCTTCTTGTAAATCAGTCTGCATCGTTTTTTAGTTTAACCAAACACAAATTTGTTTCGAAATTAAATCAGTTTTACTGGCAGAATAATCCAGTACACAATAGTGTGGCTGAGTCGGCCCACAACCCTTGCTCGGTATCTACTACTATCCTAAGCCACTGGTTTCTGACCGTGCCGACCGTCAGCAAGCTCCCAAGTTTTTGTGACATCACTTATAGCCCTATTGTCAAGCTCTCCCAAAAAAAAAAGAAATTTGATAATTATTAAACGAATAAAAATTAAGAAAATTGAATTCCATGACTGAATTTTAAATAATCTCCAAAATTGTTTAAGCTTCGTCCCAGCTTCCCACTACATACAGGACTGTAGATAAATAATTGGAAATTAGAGCTTTCTATGGGTTAATATTTTCGCATAAACAATTTCTTATCTACACCATTGTTTTAGTGGTACTTTAGAGAATCAGCATGCTAAATTTGAAACAGTTATAACTTTTTGTTGTAAAGTTATTTGCCTTTGAAACCCCTCAATTATTTATTCATGCCTCGTTGCTTAAATTTAAACATTACCATAATTTCACAGGAACTTGGTGTTTCGGAGCGGCAACTATATATTTTGGCAGACAGCATTGTTTTCCACTTTTTTCGCCTATTAGTTGCTTTTGTGCAATAAATATTCTGCGGAGGGCAAATATGTTTTGACAGTTTTTATTCGTCCTGGATTGATCT
The DNA here is from genome assembly GCA_011634705.1 of Andricus grossulariae. Taxonomy (NCBI): domain Eukaryota; kingdom Metazoa; phylum Arthropoda; class Insecta; order Hymenoptera; family Cynipidae; genus Andricus; species Andricus grossulariae. The sequence goes on along the minus strand of JAABKJ010026545.1, from coordinate 6,855,185 downwards.
AATGAAATGCAAAAAATAAAATTGAAATACGTTCAATGGAAACGCGTTAATTGTGAGTAATAAAAAAATGATTAATTGCGAATATCTCGAAAACGCACGCTCTGCCGAAGACGTAAAACACAGATTCGGAATCAGAAGATGATTCTGCATAAGAATCATTAAAAATATTGCAGCGACACTGATGATCTCATAGGACTGTGTATGACGTCTGGACTATGAGAGAATATCGGTTTTTGCTTTTACAGAGCCATATGTCTCTTTTTATTAAAATATTTCATCGCGTTTTAAGGAAAAACAATTCAATTTAATTTTACAATGTAAATGCCATTGCAGAACAGAACAGTGAAAATTCTATCAAATTCAGCCAAAAACGTTTGCGTAATTTTTACAGTTTTGAGGTTATGTTGTTCTCGATATTTTCTGTACAAAATCTTTAGCTTTTACAGGACTTCGGGTTTTACCATTGTTTACGGACACTATATAAAAAATTTAATTTTAATTTTAGGTCTCGGTTGCTCTCTCAACATTTTTAACTATACCTCACTTTGAAAGAGACAGCCAAAAAAGGATTTATTAACCTTTTACGAATGCTACATGATGAATATTGAAAAAAATTGAAAATGTATTTTGTAATTTTTACAAGGTATAAATGACACTTTATACTTATTCAAAAAATATCTTTTATTGAAATTCGTATCTCATTGACAGAGGGTCTAGTACGTGGCTCGGTGCTGCCACCTACGATCAGTTTTGCAGCATGAACCTCATTGTGAATCTTCGTGCACTAAAAATCATGGAAAGGATAAATATGAGCTGGCCTTCGAAAAATTTGACAAATGTAGAAAGCAAAACAGGAGAATATTCAGACAGCAATCATCATCACTATAAAAAAAAACATTCACTTCATAGGACGTTCTCGCACCATTTCGGTAAGGGGCTATCCAACGCTCACTTTTCTGGGGGCTCTACGCTCTACAGGCTCATAACGTGGTGGTTTCGAATAAAATACCTTTACTACTCGTCCTGCGAATATTGCCCTCCCCGCGGTAAAGACGTGCCTAACCTTACCAGTGATGTAATATACTATAATAGAAATTCTATATTTGGTGAATGTACTACTAATTATATAAGTCATCGCAAGGAGGAACATAAAATGTCCTCAAATTTCTCTATCCAAATTTTAAAAAAATCGCACCCCACATATTTTAGTGCTGAATAGAGACAAGAAATGTTTAACTGAAAAACACTCAGTTCAAAGTGCCCTCTAAGAAATTAAAGCTTTCAAATTGTGTATTTTTTAAATTGCGTTATAAAATGAAAAAAAAAATTTTTTTCATAGGTATCCACTTAGTTAAAACATCATCTTACCAACAATAAATTCCTATCCATCGAGAAATGTCACATACGAAATTAATAAATGATAATATAACCTGAAATCTGAAGATTTGTATCACGTACTGAACTGTAGCTAGTTTTAAAAGAAAATGGTAATTATGTATTAAAAAAGAAGAGGTTATAAAATTATAACAACTTGATACCTATTTACTATTTACTAAATACTGCAAAATTTTTAGAAGTTCAGGTTTATAATATTTCTACTTATATAGTTCAAAATCTCCGGATAGCATCTGAGACCTAAAATTAAAATAAAATTATATAGTGTTAGTAAACATTAGTAAACAGCGAAATCCTGTACAACATAAAGTTTTTGTAGATAAAGTATTAAGAAGAACATAATTTCAAAACTGCAAAAATTACGCGAACGTTTTTGGCTGATTTTGACAGAATTTAATCTTTTCTCTTCTGCAATTGCATTTCCATCGCAAAATTTAATTGAACTGTTCCCTCTTAAAATGAGATTATATATTTTTACAAAAAAACAAATACAGCACTGCTAAAAAAAGCCGACATTCTCTCATGAAGCCACCACCACCCGTAAAAATTTAATCGTTCACGTTTCTTGCATTCACGTATGGTTCGGATATTTCCTTTCGTCAATGTTGCTCAACTAGTTGCGCCGCGTATGCATTAGGATCGATATCCATGCCGTCAGATATAATGCAGAAAACGGATAAATTATAGATTCATGTCTATTGTCTATTCTAAACGGACAACTATGGACATAGCTACCCGAATTGGAATGTAGATGCACCACTATACTAATAGTTGTACTTCCTCGGGTCATGTTTACTCTCAGTTTCTACCTGATTAAAGTATACTATTAATTTTGTATATGTACTCACTAGTTCCTGTGCCTTCAATTCCATTTTCCGCTGAAATAAACAAATAGAGAATCATTAAAAAAAACTCAATAATTTTCAAAATTGAAAATAAAAATTATAATTTTACATAAAATACAATTATATGATAAATAAAATACGACTTTGTCTATCTAATGATGACCATCTACGAAGAAAGGTACCTAAAAATTCAAAAACTATCGATTGATGTAAAAAAATGAAAATAGATTTTTTCGGAGGATTATCTTGAAAGTGGAAGGAAAATTTTCATTGAAATAGGAGGCCTAGTTATTACACCTCTTATTTTTCCAATGTTTCATGAGAAAGCGATGAAAAAAGATGGTTGAAGTAGTATAATATATGGTACCGGAAACCCTAAGATAGCCTAAGCAATGCGTGCATTGGGCAAGCGTTTTCCACATTTCGCAAACTTATGTGTGCCAAATATGCTTTAAGCAAAGTCTGAAAAAAATTGTAAACTGATTGAATTGTGACGACCTCGTTTGGAACATAATGATCACTAAATTTGACAAACAACAGGTGCGCTATAACAAAGTAAGAAGCCAAATGAACAGAAGATGGCAGAAAGCTAAATTGGATTGAGAAGCAAATAACTGGAAAGAAGAAGAGGATAAGATGGCAAATTATTGATATACAATAGGGTGGCCTAAACAATCATATTTGAGAAATTTCAACGGTCCCCTTTACCAAATCGTTCTCGCAGACAAATAAATGTATACGTGTTTTTTTATATTGAAAAAAAAACAACTTATTTTTAGCACTCGCTCAAAGGCTTCAAAGTTTCCTGATTTAAAGTAGAGAAGTCCTAACAGCAGCTACAGGTTCGACCCAGAGAGCAGCTATAGATGAATTAACTTATTATTACTCTGCCATTCAACTCTTTGTCAGTGACCGTAGCAAATACTGTGCACAATAACCGGCCCAACCGAGGGTCTATTTTCTTACAGCCGTTACAAATTCTACACCTGTAGTCCCTTCAATTGGTGTTAAACTTAAATTTGTCATTTTTATAAGCATTTCTTACTCTTTTCTCAATGTAAATTAAAGGTTAATACAGCTTTTTTAAATCTGTTCTGAATAGCCTTAAAAATGTGTCTTCAAAATTTCAAGTTACATAAACATATCTAAGGCTCGCAACGAGCCTACAAATATTGCCATTTTATGCCATTTTTGATATTTCTAAAACTTTTAAACAATAATAATTAAAAATAATTTTTTTGTCCGACCCCCCTTGAAAACGCGCTATTGCATGCACGTGAAGCAGGCGTAATGTGGCCGCTTCCAGCCCAGTCGGCGATTATCCCATTACCAGCTAGGAAACTGACATACAAGTAACAATTCCTCTCATAACATGTGATCACTTAGGAACTTTCCATGATAGTAACAGGTTAGATGAGAACCCTACTAGATTTGGCAAATTTTACGCTTTTGATACGCCTTCTAATGCGTTAAAAGAAAATACCGTTTTTAACTTATTTGAGGTTAAGCTTGACAGCTCCGATCAACTTTAAAAGGGATTGTAATCTAAATATATTCGCTGCCTAATCAAAAAATGAGGACAGAAACGTAGTTCCTAAGTATTGAAATTTGTAATACCTTGGAATGCAAGCCTTCTTACCGGGCAGTTAAACTAATTTTCATTACAAATTTTTAATTTTCCACCATTTTTCGCCGTGATGTATTAAAATTTTCTATGTTTTTTATAAAACAAATAAAAACAAAGTTCCTCAGTTATAATTAACCTTTCGACCGAATTGTACTTCAATAAATTTTGCCAATTTCAACAAACGATTTTTTTTTAGGAAAAATGAAAACATTTTTTTCAGATTTTACAATTATCGGGAAACTCTAAAGTAAAATTTATTATTGATAAATTTTATTTGATATAACATAATTTTTTCAACATTTCAAAGTTTAGAATATTTTAAGATTGAAACAAAATTTCGCAATTTTGCACAGTTACAAAGCTAAAGAAAAATCGAGCAACTTTAAAAGATATTTAAAAGTATTTAAAAGATTCAGAAATAATTTTTGACTACAGAAGATTTTATAAAAGTTTAAACAAAATGTAGATTTTTAAAGATTTCGAACAGCCAGTTTAGAAACTTTTAAGATATCCGAGAAAAAAATCAGAAATAACTTGTAAGAATAGTTAAATTTTTAACCGAAAACTATGAAATTTTCAAAAAAAGTTCAATCAAAATATTAATTTTTAACCGATAAAATTAATTTTCTACTAAAGAAAGGACGAATTTGAAAAAAATAGATTAAAATTTTCAAACAAATAGTTAAATTTATAACTAAAAAAGAGCAATTATTTTGAAGCAAAAATAAAATAGTTAAATTTTCAATTATAAAGCAACGAATTTGAAAAAAATACGTAAATTTTCAATTAAAAAGATGAATTTTCAACCTAGAAGATTAATTTTCTCATGAAACAATGAATTAAAAAATATATATAGGTAAATTAAAAAAGATAATATACATAATTTTCAATCAAATTTTTTTATTTTGCACCATTTTTCGCCGCCATGTACTAAAATAATCATTAAGACTTTGATTAATAGTCTTTAATATTAACCTTTGAATACAAGAATGCAGTCATTTTTTTTTAATTCCATGATTTTTCAGTTTTTCCAGAACTTTTTAAAAAATGTCATGACTTTTCCAGATCTTCCAGGTATTTTATCAAACAAATAATAAATAACATACTGAGTTACCTTTCGACCGAAATGTGTTTCAATAAATTTGGCCAATTTCAACAAAAGTTTTTTTGAGGAAAATGATGAAATTTTCTTAAGATTTTACGATTTCCGGGAAACTTTCAAACGATAGTTTATATTGATAATTATATTTAAAATAATCTTAGAAATAATTCGAACATTTCAAAGTTTAAAGGATTGTAAGATTAAAATTGTTCAAACGATTAAAAAATATGTAATTTTAAACTTGAAAATATTTCAGAAGACTTAATACAAAATGTAGAAGACAAAATATGTTGTTTTTAGATGAAATTAGGCGATATGTATTTTTGCGCTTTTTCAAACAAATATTTTTTAAGAAGTTATGCAAACAATAACAGATACGAAAAAATGATAACAAAATAGTTTGCACCGTTAAAAAATTCCTACAAAAAGTTCCTTTACTTACTTATGATATCTTGTACCATTTCCGAGACCAAAAATTAAGTAAATTATACGAAAAAGATTAATTATCTATTAAAAAAGACAAATTTTCAACTAAAGTGAGGAATCTTTGACCAAAAAAATGACCTTTTAACAAAGTAGTTTAATTTTTAGCCAAGAAATTTAATTTTCAACAAAAAAAATTGAATCCTGAACCAAAAAGTTATATTTTTAACCAAGAAGATTAATTTTTTGCAAAAAAAAAACTTCAACACAATAGTTGAACCTTTAACCAATTAATTAAATTTTCAAAAGAAAAAGATGGATTCGCTACAAAAAATTTATTAATTGATAATTAAACTAAAAAATGTTTTTAATTTTAGATCAAAAAGATTTTAATTCATAAAAAAAATGAATTTTCAACAAAATATTTGAATCTTCAGCCAAAAAAGATTTTTATTTTAAAACAAACATTTGTAGTTATAATAAAAAATGATTGTATTGTATTTTAATTGCTCCCTTTTACGGGTTTGAGGACTCCGTTCCCTCTACATCTTTTACAATTTCACTTAACCACCATGCCTTATGTTTATCTTAACCTATAATCGCTTCGCCTTCTTATTATTTACAATTTTCCTTATAAATAATTCAATTTTGGTTTTCTCCTCCCCCATGCATTCTCTCTTCCCTTTTCTCTTCTAAGCTCTTCATCCACTTTTCCCCTTGTCCACAACCACTCAGTATCCACCTAACTTTATCTACCACGCTCTTTCCGCCTTCCTCTTCCCCTGTACATCTCTCCAACACATGCTCCCACCACTCCCTTTCATACCCACATACCCTACACATTTTCATGTCTTCACTCATCCAATATTTACACTCATTCATGCCCTCTTCCATTCTGGGACCCCTTTCATCTTGACGAATCTAAGCCATTTATTATATTTTGACTACACCATCTTTTCCCACCTCTTCTCTTCCTGCTTCTTACTCATTTCACCCTCTACTACTTGCCACTCCCTCCCCTCGTCAAACTTCCTCTATTCCTTTCTAACTTGACATCTCTCCTCCTCCCATCTTGAATGTCCAGTGTCACCTCTCCTCTCTCTATTTAGTATTTCCTGCCGACATACTTGTGCAACTTTGCTACCCCTACCACTCTCAAGCTTCTCTTCGAAATTCCAAACCCTTTTCCTCTGCCTTATCACCAATTTCTCTCTCCCTGTTTCTTCTCTCGACATATAACCTGGGCAGTTCCAGCTCACTCCCATAACCCATCTCAGAAATCTCTCTCGCATGTTTTCTACCATTTGGTACTCCTTCCACCCCTAAATTTTCACTCCATAACACATCACTTACCATACCAGTGAATCAAACAGCCATGCTCTCATCTTCCAGTCCTCTTTGAATCTTCTTTTTTCAATCACTCACACTTGATCCATCACCTAACTCGCATTTTCCATCCTCTTTTCTACCTGAAGATCAGTTCCACCACCCTCTTTGAACGAGAATCCTAAATAACCTAATTCCTCTACCCTTTCCACCATTTCTCTATTTATCTTGCATCCACACATCACTTCATTCTTTCTCTTCCTGAAACATACTACCTTTGTCTTCGTCCCAATAATTGTCAAGTCTTTCTCTCTCACATACTCTTGAAATCCTTTTATTAACAAGGTCATTCTACTTTCATCCTCTGCCAGAAGCGCCACATCGTCCGCGTAAGCTAACAAGTATATTCTTTTTTTTTTCCTGGAACTGTACCCCCTTTTCCTTTCTTTTCCATTTTCTTGTCTGGGTCTGCTAACAATATGCTAAACAACAACGGACTTAGCGGGCACCCTTGTCTAAGATCCCTCCCTGTCTAGAACTCCTCTCCTTTCTGTTCCCCGATCCTCACCCTTGTCTTCGTCACCGTAAAGACTTCTTTTATCCTCTCAATCAGCTCTTCGTCCATCTCCCTCTCTTTCGTTGCCTTCCACAAAACTTTCCTATTCACTGAGTCGAAAGCTGCCTTAAAGCCTACGAAAAGTGCGACTAGTTTTCCTTTTTTCTGTCCCAGGTTCCTTTTGACTAGATAATTTAGAACGAAAATATTGTCCACTGTTCCCATCCCCTCTCTAAATCCTGTTCGATTGTGTGAAATACTTCCTTTCTGTTCTACCTGTTCTTCTAATCTCTTTCTAAGCACCTCGGCGTAAATTTCATATGTTACTGGCATGAGAGTGATTCCTCTTTAATCTTCCACTTTTCTACCCCATCCTTTCTTTAATAAAGAAACTACCAAACCTGTTCTTCACTCCTTCGGCCATCCTTCCCTTCTCCATACTCTATTACATACTTCCCACTTCTCTTCTCTAACCCCTCGTCCGCCAAATTTCAACGCTTTATTCTCCATCACATCCTCTCCTGTCGCCTTGTTTCTTTCTAACTTCTAAATTGCTTGATTCACCTCCTCTCTGGTCACCTCATTTCCACCTTCCATTCCTTCCTCTTTCATCTTTCTACCTTCCCCCCTCACCTTGCTATCCACCCCTCCTAGGAATTTCTTGAAATATACCGTCCATTCATCCACACTTATCTTTTCATTGATTTCTTTCCATCCACTCCTATCTCTATTGATCACCTCCCATTCTCTTCCTTCCTTTATTGCTTTCTCTACCGCCTCCATGTACCTTACCTTCTCCTCCTGTCGTTTAACATCCAGTAATTTCTCATGTTCCCTTTTTCTTTTATTATACTCTTTTCTGCTTATCTCTCCTCTTCTCCAACTCTTTAACGATAACTCCATACGCTCTTTACTCTCTACACATTCCAGATCCCACCACCCTCCCTTCTCCCTTCTTTCTTCCTCGCTTGGCCTAATTTCTTCCACTATATTCTCTACCATTCCCCTCATCTTACACAACATCTCATCCACGCCTCCCCCAACTTCAATCAAAAAAATCTCTTCATTGATTCTTTCAACATATTTTATTATCTTATCGACTACCCATTTTCCCATCTTTGCTTTTATCTCTGTCGCCCTCTATTTCTTCCTTCCCTCTCTTCTCCAATTCCCGCATTTCAACGTTGCAATAACCGGGAAGTTTTCTGACCCTATTTCGTTCCTACTTTCATTCTTTCCAACAGCCTCCTCATCCCTTCCTTGGCCACAATGTAGTCTATTACTGTTTTCCCTTTTCCTGCAAACGTGATCTCGCCTTCCTCATCCCCTTCCGAGTTTCCATTACAAATGAACCATCCTGTTTCTCCCAGGATTTCCAACAGAGTCCTACCCTCCTGGTCCACGTGTTTGTGTTTCGTTTTTCTCCTGAAAGTCTCACTTTCTTCATCCCATATATCCCCGCCCTGTTCCCCTGTCCACGCATTCAGATCACCTCCTATCAACACCAATTCATCATCCTTTTCCGCCACTAATTTCCTAATCACACTCCAACCTTCTCCTTCCCCCTTCTCCTGTTACTGCAAACTATCCTCACCTTCCTTCTTCCTATCTTCACCATTCTCGTCATTACTCCATCTGTTTCCTAAAATCCCATTTCTATTCTCTTTTATCCCACCAATTCATTCCTCACTCCTGACACCATACCACCTTTCTTTTTTCCCTTTATCTTCTCTTTCTTTGCTTCATGCATCTGCCACATATAACCCTTGGGAAACTTCCTCTTCACCCTCCTCCAATCCTTCTATTCCACCCAGGTTTCACACAACATCACTACATTTCATTTCTTCACCTCTTCCCAGAATCGTTCATCTTTATTCATTAGCTTCGATACGTTCCAAAACGCTACTCTCACTTCTTTCTTCCTTTCTTTCTCGCTTCTTTCGTCTTCACGTCCCCTTCCTAATTTTGTGGAAATCCCGTCGCTCCGCCTTCTTCTTTCGTTTCCCCTTATATTGTTTCTGTAACCTCCTCCCTTCTACCCCCAGTCACCGCTTCTTCCCCTCGTCGCCATGGACCCTCCCTATACACTTCACTCAATTTTTCTTTCTCATCATCTCATATCCACACATTCCCATTTATCCACATCTTGTTTTTCCCTATTCATACCGTGTTCACTTCCACTTTCTCTCTCCATACTCTCTGCTTCATCATCCACTTTCTTCTTCTTTCATTCCACATCATATCCGTCATCACCCCATATGCGTCCTTCCCTCCCCTTTGAAGCTTTCCTTTTTCTCAAGATATCAACTTTTTCTTCCTCACTTCTTACTTTTACCATATACATACGCGATTTACCTTCATTCTTCCTTCCCGCTCCATTTACCTCTTTCACGTGCACCTTCGTCCCAATTTCCCCCATCAACTTTTCCACTTCTTCTCTTCCTGATTCACTATCGTATTCTCTTCTACTTCCATTTTCCTTTCTAACTCTCTCAATCTTTTCCTAATTCTCACATTTTCTAGGGAAACGTTCTCATTCACTTTTTTCATTCCTTCTCCTTCTCTTACCCCTGCAACCCCTTTCTTTATATCCTGAGACCTACATTCTAGATTTCTCACTCTTTCTTCCAACTTCTCCATATCACATTTTCTCTCTTTCTCACTTATCCTTTACTTTTTCTTCATATCCTCCAACTGCTTCCAAACCTTATCTTTTTCTTGCCGCCACATCAGCTCCCATTCTTCCCACTTCTTTCTAACTTTTCTCATTTTCTCCCAAACCTCATCCCCTCGCTTTTGCATGCAATTCAGAGTTCGGTTCGTTTCCTCTCGAAACCCTTTAATGAGATTTTCCAAACTCTCTAGATCGACTTTCCCTGTTACCTTATTCTTCGGTGGAGACTTTTTCTTCTACTTTTTCCGCAATTTCTCTTCTCCCTACTCATTCCCCTCTCCTTTCCTTGATCTTTTACTGTCTTTCGTCTTGTCCACCTCATCGCTTTTATCCGTAAACCCTCCCCCCTGCCCCCATTTGTCAAAAAGTTGTCTCGAACCTCAACTACTAGATCTGGATCTATCAAGCAGTTCTCTATTCGACGGCCTACCTCGAGTCCTTCTGTCAGCCGGACCCCCTTCCCTCTTACCCGCCCCAAGTTCCCTGGCGTAGTAAACTGCACCTCGCCATCATCATCATTACTATCTCCGGCATCACCCTTCCCCCTCCCTGTTTAGCCAATCTCCGTGAGTTCATCAGCACCAGGGCCGTTTTCTACCAGCTGCTGCCCTCTGCTGGACCCCACTGGGCTCCTCATTACAAACATGCTGGCCTAGTGCCTACCATACCGATCTGTTGTCCTCTATCTTTCCTTTCTCTTTTCCCTCATGGGCAACTAACCTCCAAATTAGCACTTTTAACTTCCCTCTATACCCTTGCAACCTTCCAAAAAAGCTGACCGACACTACCACACATACCCTTCACTAAAATCACCTCCCTTACTACCTTTCACCTCAATCGCACCTCCCCGCCCATCGCCAAAACCAAAAAAGATAGCACAGAAAAAACACGCGTACTTTACAATTCGGTACCGAAAACGGAAGCCGATAGTATATGTTCTAGGTACTCAACGTCTGTATGACACGCTCTGCACCTACCGCTTCAAACTTCTTGACGTGAAATACGGTCACAATATGCTAAGGTGGAAATGACACTGTCCTGGCATGTGACAATAAAACCCTGTATACCTGAATTAAGCCCTGATGACCTGAGAAAAGCAAAAGTTTGCTCCTTTGACAAGGACTCTTTTTCTACCTTCCTATGGAAATTTCCGTGCATTTTCTTGTCGAATAGCTTTTGGCAGAATTTTTCAAATTCTGTTTTCTTCACTTCGGCTTTCAGAAGTGTAGCGTCTAGATGGGGTAATGCACTTTCTTCACTTCTGACGTCAAAATTCAGGCCAAGGGTCTCAGCTGCCTGCACCAAGGCTTTGTAAAGGAATGCTACTGTGCCAACCATCTTGTGATTCCTGACCATTTTTAGAAGAGGATCTTTTCCATTTGCAGCGATGTAAGCTGTACTCAAAACAATTCGGTTATGAAGACACTGGAGATTCAGAAGAATTTAAGTGAATTCAAGATAATTGAAATGAATTAAAGTGAATTTGAGATAAATAAAATGAATTCAAGTAGATTGAAGATAATTAGAAAGAGTTCGAGATAATTCAAGTGGACTTAAGACAATTAAGATGAATTCAAAATAACTCCAGTGAATTCAAGAGAATCAAAAGGAATTAAGGATAATTAAAGTGAATTCAAGATAATTAAATAGAGTTGAAGTGAATTTAGGATGTCTAAAACGAATTCAAGTGAATTAAAACGAATTTGTGATTTGAAAAAATTCAAGATAATTTAAGAGAATTCTAGATTATTCAAACGATTTCAAGAGAATTCAAGTGGACTCAAGACAATTAAAACGAATTTAAAATAACTCCGATGAATTCAAGAGAATTAAAAGGAATTAAGGATAATTAATGCGAATTCCAGATAATTAAAAAGAGTTAAAGTGAATTTAAGATAACTAAAACGAATTCAAGTAGATTGAAGATAATCAGAACGAATTCAAAATAATCCAAGTGGACTCAAGACATTTAAAACGAATTCAAAATAACTCCAATTAATTCAAGAGAATTAAAAGGAATTGAGGATAATCAAAGTGAATTCAAGAGAATTAAAGAGAATTTAAGCAAATTAATGTGAAATTAAGATAACTTAAATGAATTTAAGTGAATTCAAGATAATTGAAATGAATTAAAGTGAATTTGAGATAAATAAAATGAATTCAAGTAGATTGAACATAATTAGAACGAGCTCACGATCATTCAAGTGAATCAAGGATAAATAAAACAAATTCAAGAGAACTCAAATAATTTCAAAAGAATTAAAGCGAATTAATGTCAATTCAGGATAACTAAAACGTATTCAAGTGAATTCAAGGTAATTAAAACGAGTTTATGATAATGAAAAGAAATACAAGATGATTTAAGTAAATTCAAGAGAATTGAAGCAAATTAAAGTGAATTTATGATGAATTAAACGAATTCAAGTGAATTCAAGAGAATGAAAACAAATTTATGATGATTCAACTCAATGCAAGAGAATTGAAGCGAATTAAAGTGAAAAAAGATAACTAAAACGAATTTAAGTGAACTCAAGAGAATTAAAGTGAATCAAAGTGAATTTAGAATGATTAAAACGGATTCAAGAGTATGAAAACGAATTTTTGATGATTCCAAAAAATTCAAAATAATTTAAGTGAATTCTAGATAATTCAAACGATTCGAAGATCATTCTAGTGAATCCAGGATATTTAAAACAAATTCAAGAGAACTCGAATGATTTCAAGAGAATTAAAGCGAATCAAAGTGAATTTAGGATAACTAAAACGAATTCAAGCTATTTTCAGATAATTAAAATGAATTCAAGATAATTCAAGTGCATTCAAGATAATTACAATGAATTCAGAATAATTCAAGATAATTAAAACAAGTTTAAGACAATGAACAGAAATAAAAGATAACTCAAGCAAATTCAAGGGAACTAAAGCGAATTAAAGTGCATTTATGATAACTAAATCAAATTTAAGTGAATTACAGATAATTAAAACGAATTTAAGATGATTTAAACAAATTTAATATAATTCAAGTGAACTCAAGATAATTAAAACGAATTCAAAATATCTCTAATGAATTCCAGAGAATTGAAAGGAATTATGGATAATTAAAGAGAATTCAAAATGATTAAAGAGAGTTCAAGTGAATTTGAGATAACTAAAACGAATTCAAATTGATTGAAGATAATTAGAACGAGTTCAAGATAATTCAAGTGAATCCAGGATAAATAAAACAAATTTAAAAGAACTCGAATGCATTCAAAAGAATTAAAGGAAATTAGAGTGAATTTAAGAGAAATAAAATGAATGTATAATGATTTTAAAAAATTCAAGATAATTCAAGTAAATTCTAGATAATTAAAACAATTTCAAGATAATTCAAGTGAACTCAAGATAATTAAAACGAATTCAAAATATCTCTGATGAATTCCAGAGAATTGAAAGGAATTATGGATAATTAAAGCGAATTCAAAATGATTGGAGATAATTAGAACGAGTTCAAGATAATTCAAGTGAATCCAGGATAAATAAAACAAATTCAAGAGAACTCAAATGCATTTGAAAGAAATAAAGCAAACTAAAGTGAATTTGAGAGAATTAAAATGAATGTATAATGATTTTTAAAAATTCAAGATCATTCAAGTGAATTCTAGATAATTAAAACAATTTCAAGCTAATTTAAGGTGACTCAAGGCAATTAAAACAAATTCAAAACTAACTCCAATGAATTCAAGAGAATTAAAAGGAATGAAGGATAATTAAAGCGAATAAAGAGAATTGAAGTGAATTTAACATAACTAAAACGAATTGAAGTGAATTCAAGAGAATTAAAATGAATGTATAATAATTTTAAAAAATTCAGGATAATTCAAGTGAATTCTAGATCATTAAAACGAATTCAAAATAACTCCAATGAATTCAAAAGACTTAAAAGGAATTAGGAATAATTAAAGTGAATTCAAGATAATTAAAGAGAATTAAAGTGAATTTAAGATAACCAAAACGAATTCAAGTTGATTGAAAATAATTAGAACGAGTTCAAGTTAATTAATGTGAATGCAGGATAAATAAAACAAATTCAAGAGAACTCAAATAAATTCAAAAGAAGATAAGTGAATTAAAGTGAATTTAAAATAATTAAAACGAGTTCAAGATAATTCAAGTTAATTCAAGACAATTAAAACGAATTGAAGATGATTCAATTGAATTCAAAATAATTAAAATGAATTAAAACGAGTTCCAGAGAATTCAAGATGATTAAAACGAAGTTGAGATTATTCAAGTGAACTGAATAGAATAAAATAGAATTCAAGTGAATTTATGATAATCAAAATAAATTCAAGATAATTCAAGTGAATTCGAAATGAGTATATAAAATTCTAGATAAGTAAAGTGAATTCAAGATAATTAAAACGAATACGAGCTAATTAAAGCAAATTCCAAATAATGAAAACGAATTCAAGTGGATTCAAGAGAATTAAAGCAAATTAGAGTGAATTTAGGTTTACTGAAACGAATTTAAGTGAATTCAAGAGAATTAAAACGAATTCATGATGATTTAAAGAAATTCAAGATAATTCTAGTGAGTTCTCGACTATTAAAACTATTTTAAGACAATAATTCAAGTGGACTCAAGGCAATTAAAACGAATTCAAAATAAGTTCAATGAATTCAAGAGAATTGAAATAAATTAGAGATAATTAAAGCGAATTCAAGTGAACTCTATATAATTGAAACGACTTAAGATATTTCTAGTGGTCTAAAAACAATTAAAGTGAATTCAAGATGATTCAAGTGAATTCAAGATAATTAAAACAAATTAAAGGTAATTAATTTGAATTCAAGAAAATTCATGAGAATTAAATTTAAGTAATTAAATTAATTAAAATTAATTAAATAAAAATTAATTAATTAATTGAAATAAGTAAATTTAAGTGAATTTAAGATAACTAAAACGAATTCAAGTAGATTGAAGATAATTAGAACGAGTTCCAGATAATAATTCAAGTGGTCTCAAGACAATTAAAACGAATAAAAAAAATCCAATGAATTCAAGAGAATTAAGGAGAATTAAAGCGAATTCAAGATAATTAAAAAGAGTTGAAGTGAATTTAGGATGACTGAAACAAATTCAAGTGAATTCAGGATAATTAAAACGAATTTAAGATGATTTAAAAAAATTCAAGATAATTAAAGTGAATTCTAGATAATTAAATGGAATTAAGGATAATCAAAGCGAATTCAAGATAATTGAAGAGAGTTGAAGTGAATTTAGGATGGCTGAAACGAATTCAAGTGAATTCAGGATAATTAAAACGAATTTAAGATGATTTTAAAAAATTCAAGATAATTCAAGTGAATTCTAGATAATTAAATGGAATTAAGGATAATTAAAGCGAATTCAAGATAATTAATGAGAGTTGAAGTGAATTTAGGATGACTGAAACGAATTCAAGTGAATTCAGGATAACTAAAACGAATTTAAGATGATTTAAAAAAATTAAAGATAATTAAAGCGAATTTAAGATAATTAAAATTAATTAAAACGAGTTCGAGATAATTCAAGATGAATAAAACGAATTAAAGATAATTAATGTGAATTCAAGAGAATAAGTTCGAATTCAAGTGAACTCATGATAATTAAAATGAATTGAAGATCATTCAAGTGAATTCGAAATGATTCAATTAAATCCTTGATAATTAAAGCAAATTCAAGATAAGTAAACCGAATGGAAGGTAATTAAAGTGAACTGAAGATAATTAAAGTGAATTCAAGATAATTAAAATTAATTAAAACGAGTTCGAGACAATTCAAGATGATTAAAACGACTTCGAGATAATGCAAGTACATCGAATAGAGTAAAAGCGAATTCAAGTGAATTCAAGATCAATAAAACGAATTAAAGATAATTAATGTGAATTCAAGAGAATAAATTGGAATTCAAGTGAATTCATGAGAATTAAAATGAATTCAAGATAATTCAAGTGAATTCGGAATAATTCAATAAAATTCTAGATAATTAAAGTAAATTCAAGATAATTAAAATGAATTCAAGCGAATTCAAGATAATTAAAACGAATTAAAGATAATTCATGTGAATTCAAGAGAATAAATTCGAATTCAAGTGAATTCATGATAATTAAAAAGAATTGAAGATAATTCAAGTGAATTCGAAATAATTCAATTAAATTCTTGATAATTAAAGTAAATTTAAGATAATTAAAACGAATTCAACCTAATTCAAGCGAATTCAAGATGATTAAAAGAAATTTAAGGTAATTCATGTGAATTCAAGAGAATAAATTCGAATTCAAGTGAATTCATGAGAATTAAAATGAATTCAAGATAATTCAATAAAAGTCTACATAATTAAAGTAAAATCGAGATAATTGAAACGAATTCAAGATAATTAAAACGAATAAAAGATAATTCATGTGAATTCAAGAGAATAAATTCGAATGCAAGTGAATTCATAATAATTAAAACAAATTCAAAATAATTAAAGTGTATTCAAGAGAATAAAAGCGAAGTCAATTGAATTTAAGATAATTAAAAGGAATTCAAGTGACTGCAAGATACTTCAAACGAATTCAACATAATTCAAGTGAATTTAATATAATAAAAGCGAATTCAATTAAATTCAAGAGAATAAGTGATAATTCAAGTGAATTTAATAAAATAAAATCGAATTCAATAACATTTTTGATAATTAAAACGAATTAAAGATAATTAATGTGAATTAAAGTGAATAAAAGCTAATTCAAGGGAGTCAAAGCGAATTCAAGGGAATCAAAGTAAATTCTAGCCTGTTCAAGATACATAAAACAAATTCCAGACACTTCAAATAAATTCAAGATAATTAAAACGAATTCAAGATAATTCAAAATACTTAAAACTAATTTAAGATAATCTAACCAAATTCAAGATAATTCAAGTGAAATTAAGATAATTAAAACGAATTCAATATAATTCAAGATACATAAAACGAATTTAAGATAATCAAAACAAATTCAAGATAATTGAAACGAGTTCAAGATAATTCAAGTGATTTTAAGATAATTAAAACGAGTTGAAGATTACTTAAGAAAATTCAAGATAATTATACCAAATTCATAATAATTCGAGTAAATTCAAGATAATTGAAACGAATTCAAGATAATTCAAGTTATTCAAGACAATTAGAACGAATTCAAAATAATTAAAGCGAATTCAAGATAATTAAAACAAATTCAAGATAATTCGAGTTAATTCAAGATAATTAAAATTAATTAAAACGAGTTCGAAAGAATTCAAGATGATTAAAACGACTTCGAGATAATGCAAGTACATTGAGTAGAATAAAAGCGAATTCAAGTGAACTCAAGATAAATAAAACAAGTTAAAGATAATTAATGTAAATTCAAGAGAATAAATTCGAATTCAAGTGAATTCATGATAATTAAAACGAATTGAAGATAATAATTCAAGTGAATTCGAAATAATTGAAATAAATTCTTGATAATTAAAGTAAATTTAAGGAAATTAAAGCGAATTCAAGCTGATTCAAGCGAATTCAAGATGATTAAAACGAATTAAAGATAATTCATGTGAATTCAAGAGAATAAAACCGAATTCAAGTGAATTCATAATAATTAAAACTGATTCAGGATAATTAAAGTGTATTCAAGGGAATAAAAGCAAAGTAGTTTGAATTTGAGATAATTGAAACGAATTCAAGTGAATTCATGATAATTGACACGAATTCAAGTGAATTCATGATAATTGAAACGAATTCAAGATAATTCAAGTGAATGTAAGATAATTCAATTCAGTTCTAGATAATAAAGCGAATTCAAGATAATTAAAACGAAGTCGAGATAATTCAAGTGAATTCAATAGAATAAAATCGAATTCAAGTGAATACATGATAATTAAAACTAATTCAGAATAATTAAAGTGTATTCAAGTGACTGCAAGATACTTCGAACAAATTCAAGATAATTCAAGTGAATTCAAGATAATAAATTGAAATTGAAGCAAATTCATGATAATTGAAACGAATTCAAGTGAATTCATGATAATTGAAACGAATTCAAGTGAATTCATGATAATTGAAACGAATTCAAGATAATTCAATACAGTTCTAGATAATTAAAGCGAATTCAAGATAATTAAAACGAAGTCGAGATAATTCATGTGAATTCAAGAGAATAAATTCGAGTTGAAGGGAATTCATGATACTCAAAACTAATTGAAGATAATTGATGTGAATTCAAGATCATAAAAACGAATGCAAGCGAATTAAAGAGCATAAAAGCGAATTCAAGTAAATTCAAGAAAATAAAAGTGAATTCTAGTCTATTCAAGATAAATAAAATGAAGTCTAGATAATTCAAGTAAATGTAAGATAATTAATCCGAATTCAAGATGATTCGACTGATTTCAAGGTCATCAATACTGAAAGAAATGAATATCAGTGAATCAAAAGTGTGTGAATTCATTTTCGTTCGATTAATAGCTTCAAAACAGTATAAAAATAATAAAATTTTTCCACTTTTAAATTATTTAACACCCTGGCAGATTATCATAGCCCATTTCAAATCTTATTTTGATAAGTACATTTCAATCATAATCGCATAATTAAAATTCGTACAAACATAAAATCAAATAAAAAAAGCCCTCAACTTCTTCACATTTTTTAACATTTCTATCTCCTCCTAATTCCCAGCAGACTTTCCACGATTCATTCTCAAAGAATCTTTTAATTCCCCAGTCGGGAATTAATCTGAAAAAAAAGAAAGAAGAAGACAACTGTCATTTTTCGAGAACTGTCAGAGGGACCCTAACCTGGGTTAAAAAAGCTTTAGGCTGCCAGCTGACGTAGCGAGAACCGGGTGAGAAGATGTTCTGTCAGTCGAGGCAAGTCGAGAGCGTCCTCAGCATCCGCGACCACGCCCTCGCCAAGGAACGACGGCGACGCCGACGCCGTCGAGAACCTCTCTCTCCCACCCTCTCACTCTCACACCCCCACCCTCTCTCTCTCTCTCACTCACAAACATTTTCTGGGTGAGGGGGTGGGGGGCACCCCCTCCCCCAGCATCCTCAGCGATTCCACCGACTCGGTGACTCGAGTGGACAGCCCCGAGCCAGTCTCCCACCGACCCTCCGACTGCCAACGTTGCCCTCGTCGACGTGGAACCGCGACGCAATCGTCTCCCGGTTTATACGTCGTCGTATTCGTTGTTGTTGCCCTTTGGCAGGTGACCGCGACTCACCGGATCGACACACTGTCGCCTTCTACATTTTTTGATAATTTAAATATTTTGGTAACAAATTCATTCTTTGGTATAAAATTAAACTATTTCATTAAAAAAAAAAAATTTGTAGAAGATTTGATTTTTTTAGTTCAAAATTAAATTATTTGGTACTAAATTAACTTTTTTCTCTGAAATTTATATTTTTCATAGAAATTTCAAATTCTTTGGTAGCAAATTCGTCTTTTGGTATAAAATTAAACTATTTTATTTATTTATATTTTTCGTTGAAAATTCCAATACTTTGATAAAAAATTCATTCTTTGGTATAAAATTATACTTTTTGGTTAAGAATTAAACTATTTATTTGAAGATTTAACAATGTTGTGAAAAATGCGTTTCATTTTTGGTTAAAAATTAATTTTTTCAACTGAAAATTTAACTATTCCATTTTTGGTTGAAAATTCATCTTTTTGCTTGATGATTCATCATTTTTGTTGAAAATTCATGTTTTTGTTGAAAATTCAACTATTTGATCGTAAATTAACTTTCGTGTTTGAAATTTCTATTTTTCGTTGAAAATTCAAATACTTTGGTAACAAATTCATGCTTTGGTATAAAATGAAACTATTTTGTTTAAGAAAAAAAATTTTGGTTCGAAGATTTGGTCATTTGAGTTGAAAATTTAATTATTTGGTCGTAAATTAACATTTTTCTTTAAATTTTATATTTTTCATAGAAAATTCAAATACTTTGGTAGCAAATTCATCCTTTGGTACAAAATGATACTATTTGGTTAAGAATTGAACTATTTATTTAAAAAGTTAACAATTTTGTGAGAAATGCGTTTCATTTTTGGTTAAAAATTAATTTTTTCAACTGAAAATTTAACTATTTCATTTTTGGTTGAAAATTCATCTTTAAAAAAATTTATATTTTCCGTTGAAAATTCAAATACTTTGGCAACAAATTTATTATTTGGTATTAAATGAAACTATTTTATTTTTAAAAAAATTTGGTTGGAGATTTGATCGTTTTAGTTGAAAATTCAATTACTTGGTCGTAAATTAACTTTTTTTTTAATTTATATTTTTTATAGAAAATTCCAATACTTTGGTAACAAATTCATTGTTTGGTATAAAATTAATCTATTTGGTTGAAAATTAAATTATCAATTTGAAAATTTAACTAGTTTGTGGGAAATTCGTTTTTTTTTTAATCTGAAAATCTAGGTTTTTCATTTTTGATTGAAAATTTCTCCTTTATAGGTTCAAAATTCAACTGTTCTGTTAAAAATTCGTCCTTTTGGATAGAAAATTAATTTTTGTTGTCGAAGATTCAGCTGTTTGGTTTAAAATTGATGTACTTTTTTGAAAATTCATGTTTTTTGTTGAAAATTCAACTATTTGGTCGTAAATTAACTTTTGTGTGTAAAATTTATTTTTTCGTTGAAAATTAAAATACATTGGTAACAAATTCATTCTTTGATATAAGATAAAACTATTTTATAACAAAAAAAAATGTTGTTGAAGATTTTATCGTTTTAGTTCGAAATTCAATTATTTGGTACCAAATTAACTTTTTTCTCTAAAATTTATATTTTTCATAGAAAATTCAAATACTTCGATAGCAAATTCATCCTATGATATAAAATTAAGCTATTTTATTTTTTGAACAAAATTTGGTTGAAGATTTGATCGTTTTATTTGAAAATTCACCTATTTGGTCGTAAATTAACTTTTGTGTTTTAAATTTAAATTTTTCATAGAAAATTCAAATACTTCGGTAGCAAATTCATCTTCTGGTATGAAATTAAACTATTTTATTTAATTTTTTTATAATTTTGTTGAAGATTTGATCGTTTTAGTTCAAAATTCAATTATTTGGTCGTAAATTAACTTTTTTCTCTAAAATTTATATTTCTCATAGAAAATTCAAATACGTTGGTAGCAAATTCATCCTTTGGTATAAAATTAAACTATTTTATTAAAAACAAAAAAATTATTGAAGATTTGATCGTTTCAGTTCAAAATTCAATTATTTTTTACTTTTTTCTCTAAAATTTATATTTTTCATAGAAAATTCAAATAATTTTGCAGCAAATTCATGCTTTGGTATAAAATTTAAATATTTTATTTTTTAAACAAAATTTTGTTGAAGATTTGATCGTTTTATTTGAAGATTCAACTATTTGGTCGTAAATTAACTTTTGTGTTTAAAATTGATAATTTTCGTTGAAAATTCAAATACTTTGGTATTCAAATTTATCCTTTGCTATATAATTAAACTTTTTTATTTTTTTAAACAAAATTTTGTTGAAGATTTGATCGTTTTATTTGAAAATTCAACTATTTGGTCGTAAGTTAACTTTTGTGTTTAAAATTGATCATTTTCGTTGAAAATTCCATTTCATTTTTGGTGAAAAATTCATCTTTTTGCCTGTGATTCATCATTTTAGTTGAAAATTCATGTTTTTGTTGAAAATTCAATTATCTGGTCGTAAATTAACTTTTGTGATTAAAATTTATATTTTTCGTTTAAAATTAAAATAATTTGGTAACAAATTCATTCTTTGGTATAAAATTAAACTATTTTATTAAAGACAAAATGTGTTGTTGAAGATTTGATCGTTTTAGTTGAAAATTCAATTATTTGGTCGTAAATTAACATTTTTCTTTAAAATTTATATTTTTTATAGAAAATACAAATACTTTGGTAGCAAATTCATCCTTTGCTATAAAATTAAGCGACTTGGTTGAAAATTAAATTATTTATTTTAAAATTCAACTATTCTGTTAAAAATTCGTCTTTTTGGATAGAAAATTAATTTTTGTTGTTGAAAATTCAGCTGTTTTGTTGAAAATTAATCTGCTTTTTTGAAAACTTATCTTTTTTTGGTTGAAAATTGATCTTCTTGTTTAAATATTAATCCATTTAAATTCAATTAAATTACTCTCTTCTAAAATAATCCGTCTATTTGTCTTGGAAATTCAACTATTTGGTTGAAAGTGCAACTACTAAATTTTTTATTGGTCTTCACTCTACCAACAGAGATTTAAATTTTATTTATTGATCAGAGAAGGGTCACGTTTTAAAAAACCTTTACCCCACCCTTCCTGTGTGACACTCCGTGACATTAGGGTAACCCCACTCCCTCCTTTTCAAAGCGTCACATAAAATATGGTTGCTCCCATAGAAGGAGTGAGAAGATTAGCAAAAGAAATAAAGAAATAGAGAAAAAGAATGGTAATAGTGGGAGGTGGCGGTGGTGTAGTGGTGGGGATGGAAGTAGTGGTGGGGATGGCAGTGGTAGTGGGGATGGAAGTGGTAGTGGGGATGTGGTGGTGGGGATGGAGGTGAAGTCGAATGAATCAAAGCAAAGCACGTTGGGCTCTGATGAGGAGTGAGGCAAGGCATGGTTATTATGCCTAATGACTCAGCCGCTGACTGTGCATTAGGTCCAGACAGTGGCCAGACGGTTGTACTTATGCATATAGTCGCGGCCTCTTTAGCCCGGAGTCATTTAGGTCGGCACTCGGCGCACTTCTTCAGCTTCCTTCCTTCACATCAGCCTCATTTCTTCGGCGTAGACTTTTCGTATCAGCTTGCTGGCTTGCTTGAATTATGTATCAAAATACAGTCACTGATCCTGCATTTATGGAATTTCACAGCTCGCTTATATCATCCCAGACTTCTTTCTTATTTACCGCCATTCACATAACTTCCGGAATTTTTTCAAGTCTACGTCTGAGAGACCAAAAAATACATACATACATACATACATACATACATATACATACATAGATTCACACATACATGCTTATAACAAAAACAAGATTGTGTCATCCATCGTCTGCTCTAACGTTTAATTGCATCAAGATTAGCGGAGACCTTCAGACTTTAATAAAACAAAAGTCTCAAGGAAATACTCGAGATAATGAAAATTAGTGATCTTATGTTACAACTAGCTAAATACAGAGTATTTCTATTCCACTTTTTACACCTGTTTTAAAAATTCCTCTTTTTCTCCGGTTTTCAAGAAACTTCCAATTTTTTCGCTTAAATAGAGTGGTATTGAGAATTGAAAAATTATTATTAAAAAATTTATTTATTGGGAATTCATCTTTTTTAATCGAAATGTCTATGTCTTAAACTTGAACTAATTTGTGAAAAAAAATTTTTTTTTACTTTTTTACACTTAGGTGTTAAAATAAATTAAACGCATGGCCAGAAAACAGAAAAATGTTTGCTGAAAACATTAATATTACAACACAAAATGAACAGATTTTTTAAGTGAAAAAGCCACTATTATATTTTTGGTTCGGAATTTATCTCGTTTGGTTAAAAATTCTATTATTTGGTTGAAAATGTAATTATTTTGTTGAAAATTCAACTACTTTGTTAAAAATTCATTTGTTTAGTTGAAGATTCATCTGTTTAGCTAAAAATTTAACTATTTTCATGAAAATTCGTTTCATGTTTGGTTGAAAATAAATTTTTCAAACTGACTACTAAACTATTCTATTTTTGGCTAAAATTTTATCTTTTTCAGTTAAAAATTTAACTATTTGTTAAAAAATTGATCTTTTTTAGTTGGAAGTTTAACTTTTTGGTTAAAAATTCAAGTATTTCGTTGAAAATTCGTCTTTCTTGGTAGAAAATTAATCTTCGTGGTTGAAAATTTATCCTTTTTGGTTAAAAATGCAATTGCTGAACTTTTATGTTCAAAATTCTACTGTTTGTAGAAAATTCGTCTTTTTAGCTTCAAATTTTAAAAATTTGGTAGATAGTTAGACTATTTAGATGAAAATTAAACTTTTTGGTTAACAAATCATATTTTTGGGTTGAAAATTTAACTTTTTGTAGACAATTTGTCTTTTTTGGATTAAAATTTAATAATTTTGTTGAAGATTCATGTATTTTGTTGAAAAGTTGTCTTTTTGGGTAGAAAATTCATCCTGTTAATTAAAATTCAACTTTTTGGTTAAAAATTCAACTATTTGGTAGGAAATTCATATATCCTGTTAAAAATTCATATGCTTCGATTGAAAATTATCTTCTTTGTTAAAAATTCATCTTTTCCGATTTGAAAGTCCACTGTTTTCTGAAAAATTCGACATTTTAGCTTAATATTTTACTGTTTTGTTGAAAATTCATCTTTCATAGTAGAAAAGTCATTTTTCTTGGTTGAAAATGAACTTTTTTTTATGAAAATTCAACTCTCTTATAAAAATCTTGACTTTTTGTCTTGAAAATTCAAATATCTGATTGAATTTCAATCTTTTCTGTTTGAAAATTCAACCACCTGATTTAAAATAATCTTTGTTTACTGCAAATTCAACTATTTTTTCAGAAATTCAACCATTTTGCAAAAAATCTAATTATTCTTGGAAAATGTAACTATTCCGTTTAAGATATCATTCTTGTTCGAAAATTCATCTTTTATGGTAAAATAGTCACCCTTCTTGGTTGAAAATTTATCTTTCTTGGCTGAAAAGTATATTGATAGTTTTTAATTGAAAATTCAACAATTTAATCGAAAAATTATGTATTTTTGTCCTAATTGGGACAAATTGTCGAATTTACAAAAATTATTAACCAAATAATTGCATTTACAAAATAATT
This sequence comes from Andricus grossulariae, assembly GCA_011634705.1. Taxonomy (NCBI): domain Eukaryota; kingdom Metazoa; phylum Arthropoda; class Insecta; order Hymenoptera; family Cynipidae; genus Andricus; species Andricus grossulariae. The sequence continues at coordinate 6,830,387 of JAABKJ010026545.1, read as the reverse complement.
AAATTTTCAACAAAAGAATTGAATTTTTACCAAAATAATTAAATTTTCAATAAAATTGTTGAATTTTTACCCAAATAATTAAATTTTCAACGAAATAGTTGAATTGTCAACTAAAATGATGAATCTGTAGGGAGAAAAATGAATTTTTAAGAAAGAAGATCGACTTTCAATCAAGTAGTTGAATTTTCAATAAAAAAGATTAATTCTTAACGAAAAAAATAATACGTAGTTGATGTTTAAACCAAGAAAAGATTTGAATTATTAATGAAAAACTGTTAAATTCAACCAAAAAAGACGAATTTAAAAAAAATTAGATAAATCCTTAACCAAAACAGAGTGATTTTTACTCAGTGACATTTTTGACCAAAAATGACGAAATTTGTATCAGAAGAGATTAATTTTCAAACAAAATAGGTTAATTTCCGATAAACAGTTGATTTTTCTACCAAAAATTTATTTCAAAACCAAATAGTTGAATTTTTTACGAAAAGTTTAGAATTTTCAACCCAAATTTTAAAGCCAAAACACGATTTTTCAACAAAACTGTTGAATTTTTAACCCACAAAGAGGAATTTTCAACAAAATAGTTAATTTTAAAACAAATAGTTGCATTTTAATTTGAAACGATCAATTTTCAACCAAAAGTGGAATAGTTAACTTTGCAGTTGAAAAATTGATTTTCGAACAAAAAAGATTAATTTTTTAACAAAATAAATAAAATAATAAAAATTCGAAGAAAAAAAATTTTCAATGCATTTTTGGGTCACCCTAATGTTTACTCTCTTTGTCAAATCTTTGAAATCTTTAGAAAATCATTTTTATCTTTCTTAAATATTTGGAAATATTTGCAAAATATTTGGAATAATTTTGAAATATTTGGTAATATTTTTGTGAAATTATTGAAATCTTTGTTAATATTTTTGTAAAATTATTGAAATCTTTGGAAAATAGTTGAAATGTTTAAGAAATCATTGAAATCCTTGTGCAATCTTTGAAATCTATTTAAAATCTTTGCGAAATATTTGAAATCTTTGTGAAATCTTTGGGAAATCATTGAAATATTTGCGAAATCTTTAAAATCTTTTTAAAATATTGGATGATATTTGTGAAATTATTAAAATATTTGTGAAATCCTTGGGAAATCATTGAGATCGTTGTGCACTCTTTGAAATTCATTTGAAATTTGTGTAAAATAATTAAAATTTTTGTGAAATTTTTTGAATCTGCCCAAAATCTTTGCGAAATGTTTGAAATATTTCAAATTCTGAAAAAAACCATTGAAATCTTTTTGATACCTTTGGAAATATTTTCAAACTATTTGAAATATTTTTGAAATATTTGATAATATTTGTGAAATTATTAAAATCATTAAAACCTTTGTGAAATCTTTCTGAAATCTTCGGAAATCTTTGGAAAGCTTTGAAAATCTTTGAAGATGTTTCTGAAATATTTAAAATATTTTTGAAATATCTGATAAAATTTGTGAAATTATTGAAATCTTTGTGAAATCCTTAAAAAATCATTGAAATCTTTCTGAAATCTTTCTGCTACGTTTGGAAATCTTTTCAAACCATTTGAAATATTTTGGAAATATTTGGTAATATTTGTGAAATTATTGAAATCAATGAAGTCTTTGTGAAATCTTTTTAATCGATTCGAAATCTTTGAGAAATATTTGTGAAATCTTTGAAATCATTAGGAAATCATTGAAATCTTCATGGAATCTTTCTGATATTTTGGAAAACTTCTCAAAACATTTGTAATATTTGGTAATATTTGTGACATTATTGAATTAATTGAAGTCTCTGTGAGAAATCTTTTAAATCTATCCGAAATCTTTAAAATTTTCATGAAATCTTTGGAAAATCATTGAAATCTTTGTGCAATCTTTGAAATCTTTGGGAAATTATTAAAACCTTTGTAAAATCTTTCTTAAATCTTCGAAAATCTTTGGAAATCTTTGAAAATGTTTTCGAAATATGTGATAATATTTGTGAAATTATTGAAACCTTTGTGAAATCTGTGGGAAATCATAGAAATTTGTGTGCACTCTTTGAAGTCTCTGAAAATTTTCTGAAATAATTTACATCTTATAAATCTATCCAAAATCTTCGCAAAATATTTGTGAATTTTTTTTAATCTTTGAAAAATCATTGAAATCTTTGTGCACTCTTGGAAATCTATCTGAAATCTTTGCGAAATATTTGAAATCTTTGTGAAATCTTTGGGAAATCATTGAAATATTTGCGAAATCTTTAAAATCTTCACGAAACGTCGGCAAGTTTCGTAGTTTTGCACACGATTGAAACCCGAAAAAGCTTTAAATTTAAATTTATCAACTTTAACGCTTTTGATACATTCACTATAAAATGAACACAATAGTACATTGTGCATCAGAGTGGCACTTTTCCTTTATTTTTCAAATTTCTCCGGTCTCAACTCCTTAGCTTTGTTTGCATATTGAAAAAAAAATCCAAGAAGATAAAAAAAATCAAATGAATAGTTGCATTTCCAACTAATAAGATGAACCTTTAATCAAACATAGAATAGTCAAATTTTCAATCACAAAAGAACGATTCAGCAGCTACAGATCCCCCATAACACACAATGTTGCAGAAATATTGCTAGAATATTTATTTGAAACATTGGCAACATTTCAAATGAATATTGCAGCAACGTTCGAGAAACATTAAAATGTCCGACCCAAGCAATATTGGTCAGAAATATTTCTACAACATTTCAAAACAATCTTGAAATTGCGCTTGCTTCATGTGCGTGAAAAGTGTCCGCGAAAGCTTGCTTAAATATTGCTGTGCAATGTTTCTGAAATATTGGCTGAGATATTGATGGAATATCTCCAAAAAACATTTTTAAAATGTATTCCTGAAAGTTCCTTTCGAAAGTTATTTTTAGGTTATATTATTTTGAATTACTTATACGCCTATCATTGACTTATAAGACCTTCTTTCAAATTGAGTAAGAAGGATATATTCTTCTGAACGTATGTACTTCCAATAGAGGCAAATTTTCCGGAAAATATTGTGTCCAACAGCTGTCGTGATTCAGGATTACATGAGCCATGAATTTAAAATATTGGCACTCTTCCTCTTGAACACTATAAAATAATTACAAATATTAACAAAAAAATATATTTTATGAGATAGTCTGAACGGGTGAAAATGGCAAGTTTGTATTGTCGTATAGCCTATAAAATAATGAATACAAAAATATTGTCAGAAATATAAAGCCAAGTAACCTAGATATATCTTGCGAAAAAGTGAAGATTATAAATGACGAAGGGAGGATAAATCTAACTTTCTTGTCTGCATGCAAATTATTCTCGAGGCAATATCGTTGCTCCAGAAACAGTCTTGCTGTCGTCAAAGAATTGTATAATGTAGAAGTCAAAATTTTTTAAAGAACATTTTCTGCTTTGAAAACAAATTATAAACTGATTAAAACGGAATATTTTCTTCGTTTCGGAGATCATCTTCAGTGGCAAATATTCCGGTTCATTATGTATTTTATGTATTATTTCGGTTATTGAAAATTCAATGTCGAAAATTGTGACTTTGAATTAGAACGCGTCATACGATATTCATTTGTTCCTTCTCATGTGGAATGACTTTGAGCGTCAATGATAAGATTATATTACCAAGTTCGACATTTCAATTTTTGACAGTCATTCACAAATTTTCTTCCACATTCCTGCATTACTAAACTGCCTGACGACCGAACGACTATTTCCTGGATCTATGATATCGCTTCGAGCAGAATCACAATTTGTAGACAAAAAGTTAGATTTATCCTCCGTTTCGCAATTTCTCTTTAGTTTTTTCCAAAATTCGTGAAATTCATGATGAAAAATGTGAAGTTAAAACAGAAAATGTATTACAAACTTAGAATTTTGAAATATCATTTTTGATATCAATTTTGACGTCAAAATAAATTTCTAAGTTACTTTTAGCATAATTTTTATCAATATACTTTCATTTTCATTATTTTATGGGCTGTAGGCAAATATATATTTACCGCCTTTACTCGTTTAGACTATCTCATTGAATATATTTCAGAATATTCGTAATTATTGTATAGTTTTCAAGAGAAACTGTGCCAAAATTGTGAATATCGCTGATATAAAACTCACTCACAATAGCCGTTGGACACAATACTAGAAAAATTAACCACTCTTGGAAGTTCAGAAGAATGATTTCAACTGCATCTAACCAAAAATGCAGTTATTTTGAAGGTATATGTAAATAGAAATACAAATAAAAATAAATTCGTGAATGTCTGTTAGTGAATTTAAAATAAGGCCTTATAAGTTAATTATAGGTACATAAGTAATTCACAATAATATAACCAGAAAATAAATTCAGAAAGAGATTTTCACCAATATATTTTGAGAACGTCTTATGAAGATATTCCATCAATATCTCAGTCAATGTTTCAGCAACATTGAGCGGTAATATTTAAGAAAGATTTCTCGGACACGTTTCACACACATAAAGCGGGCACAATTCCGATATTCTTTTGCAATTTTGCAGAAATATTCCTGACCAATATTGCCTGAGTCGGACATTCTAATGTTTCTTGAACGTTGCTACAATATTCATTTGCAATGTTGCCAATGATTCAAATAAATATTCTAGCAATATTTCTGTAACATTGTGTTTTATGGGGGATTTCAATAGAAAACACTGTAAAACCCATTCATAAAATTATACGTCTCTGAAGCTAGCACTGCCCTTTTATAAAATCAATTTGGAAACTACCCTATAATTGAGGGCTCATTTAGGGCTTCTAAGGCTTGTGAGTCCTGAATTCTTGGGCACTGCAATTGTTCATAAAAAAAATGGTTGTGCACAGACTGCACATGGAAGTAGCACCGCCAAACCTCTAACTTTAAAACTGGTAATTCAATCAAATCCAGGTTTTCTCCGAAATTAGGGGCTTAGTTAGGGCTGGCGATCTATGTTAAGCCCAATCACGCAGTCCTTTTAGTTTATTAAAAAACGATGCAAGCTCTGGTTTTACATGTGAAGCTGACACTGTCCCACCTGTAACTCCGAAATCAGTGTTACAATCAATCTCAGAATGATACCAAAATTAAGGGCTCATTAAGGGCTGAAAAGAACCCGAAGTCCTGAATCATGGGCTGTGCAATTTTTTATAAAAAATGGCTTGCGCGCTGACTTCACATGATGCTAGCACGCATGTACTAGGCGTTGTTTTTTAGTTTGTTTGAATATGACTGTAAGGGCTAGGATATAAACTAAGGTATTGGAAGTCTGTTTGCGGTTATTACTTCTAATTTAACTTTTTTTGTTATTTCAGGTCAAGGCAGCTCCAACGGCGTTCGTTAAATGTGCTAGGGGTACTTCTTGGGCATTGTTCAATATTAATGTGAATATAAGGATATGAAGAAGTGTCTTGGCGAGGTATTTGGGGTGAGTATTCCTAGCTCAAATGTTTTCAAGTTGTTTTAGTTGATAATTTGCGAAGGTGATTATTGTGATTTTTATTTATTTTGAAATATGTTGGCCTTGTTTTGTCAATCCCGCAAAAACTATAGACTACTGACTTACACTTTTTTTCTGTTCAATGCATATATTTTCAATTAGGGGTATGTCTTAGTGATGTGGTTTTTTCTCGGAGAATCAATCTTTTTATTTTTAGTAAGCTAAAAACTAGCTCAGACGTATGATAGATGTTTTCTCGTACTTAATCTATGAATTTTTCTTTGGGGGCAGTTTTTAGTGTTAGGATTGATTTTCTGAAATAATTTTTGAGTGATTTGGGGAGCCCAAAAATAGACCAAAATTTTGGTAAGCTAAAAGGTTGTTTATACAAGACCCGCGGCTTAGGGTCGAGAGGCGCTTGTCGCTCATGCCTGAAAAACACCAGCAGCGGAGCGGAAAGGCACAGTGCGCATACCTGATGATATTTCTGTGGAAAGGCAAAAAAGAATAAGGAAATTGTGAATTTATAAATGTATTACAAATAGTAAAAGTGCAATTTGACTATTCCATTTTATTTCACATAAGTCAGCTAAAACATAAATTGTGGATTCAAAATTCAAATTTTCCATTAGGAACGTTTCCAGGGTGGCCTCCATTTTTATCGTTTGCGTCTTCTGGCTTTCTCTCGATTCTCCGGCTTAAAACCAGAGTTATCACTAGGTTTTGGAAAAATATGCGCTCTTAGTCTAATCCACACTTTTCCACATATGAAAAAATATAATTGTCGATGAGCATCAGCATACTTTGTGCAACAATTCTATTGGCTTTTAGCAATATACTATGTACTATAAGAAAATTTTTGTTTCTGATAAAGGAAAATACAGAGATATTTTTGTCGTATAATAGCTGTAAAATTTGTTATTTTCCCAATATATTTGAGTCGTTTATAAATTGATAATGTCCAAATTGTTAATAATTCTTTTCAGAATTCAACAACCGTTGTTTGAATTGCAAACTCAAAGTGCATGAAAGAGAATTATTTACAACTCATAGTCCAAAATAAAAACTCTGTGCTCAAAAATTCTAAACATTAAAGATTGACACATTTTTTTAATCAGCTATCAAATGTCAGTTATTTTCATGTTCATCTATTTTGATTTCACACAATACAATTTTTAATTTTTACATTCTCATCATAATGAGAAGGTATTGGTTTTATGTGAAAAATGACTTTCGTGGATTCCATCGAATGTCTACGTTTTGGGGGCCCCTGAGTAAAAAAATAAATAGATATTACGTCTGTATCTGTCTGTCTGTTGTTGTCCTTGTCCTCGTTGTTGTCGTTGTCTTCTGTATACCCGATGATTTTTCAAGACTATTAAAACAACCTTCTGGATTTTATCGAAAAATGAAATTTTGATCGCAAAAAAAAAAACAATCAAAAATTCCATTTGACGGTCAAAGTATGCAAGGTACAGAAAAAAATTAATTTTGAAAAAATTGTTGTTTCAAGAAGGAGCTATGAATCATTGTTGGTAGGATGCGTCGTTTCTGTTTTATTCGTAAAAAACCACATTAAAAATTCAAAAAATAAATTTTTGGACAAAAGTTGCTCTGCCGAAAATGAATAAAAACTCATCAAATTTGTCATCAATAATTTCCTGATATGATGCGTAGTTTTGTTTCAATCGTAAATGATAACATGCAATGTAAAAAAATTAGATTTTGTTGAAAAGCGACACAAGGTAGAAAAAAATTAATCGATCAAAGTTGTTAACCCAAAAAGAATCTACAAGTTTGCTTTCAGTAATTCTCAGATGGGACATGACAACTTTCTTTTATTCGTAAAATATGAGAATAAATAAGAAAAAATTAAATTTTTGGAAAAACGACACAAGAGACGGAAAAAATTACACAAAATGTTATTCTACTAAAAAATATCTTCAAATAGTTCATGAACTTTTGTTATAGACATATATTGAATATAAAAAAATCAACTTTTGGAAAAAAAGGACATAAGCTACAATAACATTTTATTTAACTAAATTTTTTTCCTTAATTATATCTAAAAATTTGCTTAGAAACACCTTACGCTATGACGCGTATTTAGTTACAATTTTTTTCAAATAGGATACGCTTTTCTTAAATTATAGGAGTAAGACAATGAAAATAATTTCGTTTAAATGCCAATGCATGTTATGGATTGTGATAAGATAAATTTGTTGAAATGATTCATTTTTCAGGGTAGCTGAGAATAAAATGTAATGCAAAATAAAGAATAAATATTAAAGTAATCATGGCCGAATTCATTTCTAATCGGAAAGGCTGTGCGAGCTCAAGTCACAGAATAATTTCAGCACAAAATATGTTGCTTCTGAAAAGATTTTAGACGAAACGTATTGCACCGGTTAGATGAAAAAATTGAATATTCGTTTCGAATATTCAGACTTTTAGGGAAAAAATGTGTAGAAAGATTGCTTCTCTCTGTTGATTTACATCCTATTTGATTATTTATGACAGCGGAAAATTGTTATTATTCATATTTGAGCAAAAAGTGCTATAATAACGCAAAACAGGAAAAAGTGCTGAAGGACTTTTTGTAGAACTTTTTTTAAGGAATAAATTTGACCACCCAGCTTTTTTCATATCTCGTCTTCTCTGTGCAAAAATCGTGAATTTTCATTTTTCAGAACAAAAAAAATTCTCATTTCCAAGACGCGGCCACAAGATAAACTCTACTGAAATATATTCACCATATTAGTACGAAAAAAAAAAATCCAGAAAAAAAAACGCTGGGGTTTTTGAGAAAATTAGGTGTTCAAAAAATTTGTCATGTAATCGGTGAAATACGATGTGAAATACGTTATCGAGCGCGAAGCGCGAGAACAGACAGTCTCACGCCCTAGGTGCGCTCAAACTTGCGAGCGAAGAGAGCCGGCCGTGGCGAGAATGTGCCCACGCAGCGGGCCGATTTTTTTAATTTCAAATCGTTTGATTCTGAACATTTCTCTTGAAACTATTATTTATTTCTCAAGTTTTTTGAGGAAATATTTTGCAAATTGTAATTATTCATTGGTCTAAATCTTAATAGACAATCAGACAATTTTCAAATATTACATTGAAAATAAAAAATAAAAAAAATAATGTAAAACAAGAGTGCTATAGTATGATACCAATGTTTGAAATTTCTTAGTTTTAATCTTCTTGATTCGGAATTGCTCATATTTACATATGAATTTATTGAATTTAGAACTGCCTATGAAGGCTCTGATACGAAATTTGAAAATATTCAGTTGCAAAATTGTCATCAAATTTTTAATATTTGAATTGGCAAATACAAAACTGTGAAATTTGAAATTTTAAATCTCCAAAAATTAAGAATTTTCGAATTTATTTTGAAGGCCTCAAGGATTTGAATGTTTCAGAATTACGGATTGCAAACAATAATTTGGAATTTAGATTATATAAATTTTACAGATGGTAAATATATATTAATAACAAGTATCATATTATATAGCATTGAGCAATATTTGAAGTGATTGGCTAGATTTTTTTTACTAAAAATGTCAAAATAGTGACATAGTAGTAGTCGAAAGCCCAAACCAAAACTTTCGGTCCGGGGTTTGCACATCACTAATTCTAATACATGTAAGATAGCACGCCAATACCAGCATTGGAAAACTATAACATCATGTATTGTAGTGTTACTTTACGTTTTAGAAATAAACTCTCAATACATTTATTGAAAGTTTCCAACATACATTTTTTACAGTGTACCTAATCTAACAAATGATAATCCAAATTGTTCATAATTTTGAATTTACTATGGATATATATGATACAAAACTGTTTAATTGCAAATAGTTTGAACTGAGAATTAGGCAACTGTCAAGTCTACGATTTTACAAGTCTACAATTCTACGATTTCCAACATGATGAAAAACCATGTCATTCCGTACGTTTGAACTTGAAATCAAACCATTAAGTGTATTTATATACAGAATTATTATATTTTAAATTGACAAAAATTGAAACCAATCAGTTTGAAATATTCAAATGTAAAATTATAAAATACAAAACTGAATGTCGAGGCTTTTAACATGAAATTTTGATATCATGAAAGATTTAATAGTGAAACTTTCTGATGTGTTTAGTATATAATTTTAAACCCATTATCGATTCCGCAGAACTTAAATTTAAAATCGTTGAATCATCAGAGCTATCAATACAAAAATATTGTACAATATGAGCAGTCTAATTCTCAGCCTATGAATCTAATAAGTGTAAAGTGAGTTTTTTCGAAACTTATTAACAGTTTTCAATAAAACTTTTCACGGTTTGATTCCATCTCTGATATATCTGGAAAACAAGCTTTTTCCTAAATTGAAAATTCGGTTTTCGCTAATGTGGTTCATACGCTTTCTAACATTACCTATTATTCTTTCGAAATGGTAAGAAACGTTTCAGATTTTCGAATTGATACACGCCTGTTGCATATGTTTAATAGAATTATCTGTACTTTTAGCAAACATTAAAAACTTGTAATTTTTCTAATTGCATTCAATGATATAATACGCACCTATGTTTCTCTGGAAACGTCTGAACTTGCACCAGTTTTGAACACGTTGCATTATTCATCATTAATATTTCATAAACCGAGTTTTTAGATTTAATATACAAATGTATAGTAAATCTATATTAAAATTGCAAACATTTTTAAACGTGTAAATTTCAGTATATAATATATTCATTAAAATTATAGTGAATTTAAAGGAATTTAAATGAAATGAGAAGAATTCGATGATATTCATAAAAATGCAAGTGAATTGAAAACATTTTCTTTTTAAAGAGCCTTTTAAAAGAGCCTTTTTAAGAGCCAAGATAAATTGAATAAAAACTTTTTTTTTTAATTTTTCTATTGAATTAAGTAGAATTAAATGAATTTAAAAGAAGTCAAGTGAATTTAAACAATTCAAGAGAATTCTGAAGAATTTAACAGAATTCAGTATAAATTAATAAGAATTCAGGATGAATTCCAAATTAATTCAAACGAACTGCAAAAAATACTTCAAAATCTCAACAAAACTTGGAAACTTCACGGAATCACTCACTTCTCTCTCGCTTCTTGATATCTTTCGAAACTGTAGGAAATTCTTTATAACTGTATGAAAATTTTTTTAAATCCTTTAAATTCCTTAAAATCCTTGGGAATCCTATGACATTTTTTTTAATATCTTGAAAAAGCGCCTTGGAGTCTTTTAAAATACCCTAAAATATTTGAAAATCATTGAAAACTCTTCAAATTATTGAAATAAACTAAAAATTTCTTGGAATCTTTAGAAATTCCCTAAAATATTTCAAATGGTTCGAAATCTTTTGACATTCCTTCAAAATTTTCAAATCTCTCAAAAAAGCCTTATAATGTTATGAAATTCCCTAAAATATTTAAAATCCTTTGCAATCTTTTGAAATCCCTTGAAACTTTTTTAATCTTTTTAAAAGCCTTGGAATTTTTTTAACTGCTCTAAAATATTTAAAATCCTTTGAAATCTTTTGAAATCCCTTGAAACTTTTTAAATCTTTTTAAAAGCCTTGGAATTTTTTTTAATACTCTAAAATATTTCAAATCCTTTGAAATCCCATTGAATTACTAAAATGGATTAAAAATTCCTTGGCATTTATAAAAATAAGCAAAAACCTTTAAAATTCTTTGAAATCACTTCAAATTTTTTAAATATAATATCCTAAGATATTTCAAATCCTTTAAAATCGTTTGGAAGCCCTTGACATTTTTTAAAACGCTAGAATTCCAAAGAATTGAAATTTATTGAAAGAAAAGGAATCTCTTCATTTAAAAAACTGACTAAAAAGTGATTGGAGAAAAAAAAAGGTGAAAAATGGTGACTTTTTGGCAGCCCTGATTACTCTTGACGGTTACTTAAAGTGGAATTCCCTGACTTTTGCCATTTTTGTTTCAAAATCCCTGAATTTTCCCTGAATTCCAGGTTTCGCCTGACCTGGGATCACTCTGTTTTAACAAACTTCTGTTGAGTTAACAAAATTTGGTTGATTCAACAAAAGTTTTGTTGGGATAACCAAAATATTTGGTTAGTAATATAGCAATAAAATATTCGGCTGTCACAATCCAACAATATTCTCAGTTTACAGCCATAATATGGCTAAATTTTTATACATAACACTCATATCGAACAGAATAGAAATTTAAAGTGTGTAGTTAAGGTGACATTAGTCCAATTTTTTTCTATATAACCTCAGTTGTAAAATAATAACTCAAATGGATTTTCCATAACAGATTAAAGTGAAAAAGTGAAGGAGGAACGTTAACTCTATTTAAGTTGTAATTGTAATTCATTGAAAATATCCCTAGGACCAAAAATAAAGTGATTAGTTTATGCAAAAGGCCACAGGTAAAAATGAACTAATTTCAAGTGTGAGCCTTTGCCTCCAATTTTTTTCTAAGATTTCAATGACTTCAAGTTAGAAAAATAATAAAAAGTCCCTGCAAAGATATCACTAACAAATGTAAGCAAACAATTTCAGTCGATCCCTATCAGAAATTATCTTCAAGATATAAACGTTTTCTCTTCGTATTACTGTATAGCTATATGGGTCACGAGAAAGTTGTTCTTATTCTCTATCCTAAATAACAAAGAGGTACAGCGAGATTGAAAAAATTAGTCAAAGTTGGTGCCTCGCGCTTACAAAAAAGGGTTTCGTCATTCAAACTTCGCCCTCTCCTACTCTCCCTACATTCTTCTACTTCACCTCTCCTCCCATCAACCTCCCCTCTCCTCACTTCCCTGCACATTTCTCCTTATTTCCCCTAGTTCCACTCCCCTCACTACCACTACTTCCCTTCCCCTATTTTCCTACCACTTCTACTTCCCCTATCATCATTTCCCATCAAGTCCTCTACTACCACTCTCTTTATTTTTCCTTGATACCCCTACTTCCTTTCAATTTCCCTCACTACCCTTACTTCTCCTCCACTTATTTCACCTCCTTCCCCTAACCTTGTGAGTTTTGAATTAAGAGTTCCCACTCTCGGTACGTATACTTTCGTTTCTTATTATTTCCTTCTACTTGAATAAAAAATGATTAAAATTCTATCATCATTAATTGACTTCAACAGGTTTCCTTTGAATTGAATAAGCTTCCACCCTAATAAAATAACCTTCATATCAGATAATAAGTATAATCTACAGAAGATTTTGAAGCAAAGATTGTCAGTTGTCCTCCCTGCGACAAGGACTCGAAGTTTGAAAGTAGGGGATCATATCTTTTTTAATCAGAAGCCTTCAAATAGTTTATGAAAATTTGATGAATGTCTTCCTATAACAATCAGGGCAAGAAATTGAATATTCAGCCTTTTCAACAAAGAACTCTAGGATCAAAGAACAAAAACGCGTTACAATAAGATTTTCTCTCATTTCGTGTCGAGGATAAAGGTACAGGAGCCAGCAAGGATGAGAGAATGTGTTGGCAAGAGGATGAAAATACGTGCAGGCATTGTTTAACCGTTAATTTATTCATCCCTGCGAGGCGCCGAGTCGCGGCAAGAGGAACGCTTAATCTTAATAAAATCTTCATAAAATCATATGCCCGTTGCAAGCTTTCTCCCTCTCTACACTCTTCGCCTCTTTCCCTTCATATTCTTCTCTTATTTTTGCACTTTCATATTCAGCCCTGTTTCCTCTGATTAATTCTCTCCTCTTTCACTTACAACGTCCAAGCCCTTCTTCTTCTTCCTCCTTCAAGTCAAATTCTGAGAGTATTCTTTTATTCCCTTTTTCAGAAGCACGAGGCGTAGTTAAAGGTACAAAAAAACTTTCATTTTTCATCAGTTGAATTATTTCACCATTCAGATATTAGACTTAACGATATTTAGCAAAAAAATTAAGATGTTTAAGATTGAAGTTACTTTATTATTAATAAACAAATAATTGTATGACCCACGAAAACAAAACATTCTTACTTTTATTGGTCAGATAAAATGGTGAAAAAAAAGTTGAAAAAAAATATGAGTTGGGTCTTCTGTGAATATTTTTTGTTTAAAGGCTGAAAAATACAGAAATAAAGAAGGACTTTGAATAAGAGTATTTGCATCGTCGTTTTTGGTTAATTTTGTGTAACATTTTCAGGGATAACAGTGATGCAGTAATTCAATTTTAGGTAAAAAAGGTTTTCTTTTAGTTATTTTTGTGTTTAAAATTATTGTTTTAGCTAGCTACGGAAAAATTGTGTTGCGTGATCATTTTCTACTGATAAAAATACAACAACAAAATATTCAAGAAGATAAAAGATTGAAAAGTAGATAAACAACAGAGTTGAAAAAACGTCATGTTGTTATCAATTTTTTCCACTGAAGTGCAAACTATGTTAATAAAACCCAGCAATAAGAAAATTTTGTTCTTGATCAATCATCTTTTTTTGTTAACAATTATATTATTTGGTTGAACGTTAAATTATTTTGTTGAAAATTCAACTATTTTTTCAGAAAATTCTTCTTTTTGGTTTGAAAGTTCAACAATTTGATAGACATATTTTTCTTTCTTGACTGAAACATCTTTTTTGTTGAAAAATCAACTATTTTGTTGAAAATTCAAGAATTTTACTAATAGTTCAAATTTTTTGGTTAAACTTAAACTGTTTTGTAGGAAATTTAAATTTTTGGCTTTAAAATTTAACAATTAGGTTGAAAAATTAACTGTTTTGTTAAAAATTCTTATTTTTAGCTTGAAAATTCGACAATTTGGTAGAATTACTTTTTTTTCCTGACTGAAAAATCTTGTGTAATTGAAAAGTCCACTAATATGTTGAACATTCGTCTTTTTTGAATTATCTGGATATCTTTTATTTAAAATTAAAATAATTTTTGGTTATAATATCAACTATTGCAGTCTTCATGAAGAATTCATCTTTTATGGTTGAAAATTTTAATAATTGGTTTAAAATTTAATTAACTTGTTGAAAAATCAACAATTTTGTAAAAAATTCAACATTTTTGATTGAAGTTCAATTGTTTTGTAGAACATTCGTCTTTTTGGCTTAAAAAATTATTTATTTTTGTTAAAGATTCGACATTTTATTTGAAAATTCATCTCTTTGGTTTAAAATTCAACTATTTAGTTGAAAATTAACTTTTTTGTCGACAACTCATATTTTATGTTTAAAAATTCAACTGTTTTTTAGAAAACTCGTCGTATTTTTTTGGAGGAACTCAACTATTTTTTTATTTAAAACAAAAATATATTTAGGTTAAAATATAAAATATTACATTTTCGTCGATATATCACCTTTTTTTGTTGAAAATGCAACTACTTAGTTAAAAATTGATTTTCTTGTTGTTGCAGATTCATCATTTTAGTTGAAAATTCTTCTTTTTTGGCAGAAAGGTAATAATCTGGGTAAAGAAGTAAATCTGGTAATAATTTTATTTAAAAGAATTCATTCCCCTATTTGCGCGAAAAATCTCCTTATTTCCTCTATTTTAGAGCATTTTGGACTGTGAATCCTGTTACCTCTATAAAGATGTTTTCGATTTGCAACTACAGAATGGATTTATCTTTCGAGTTTAGAAAATTGCTTAGAAAACCATCTCTTTCAAAGCATCTTGTTTTCGAATGTCTTGAATTTCCGTTTATGATTCTCAAAAAATGAATATTTTAGGGGATTTTTCAAATTTAAGGGGGAAAAGAGGGGCAAACTTTTTTCCCCTAAGAATTTTCTTTTTACATTTAACAGTTTTTGAAGGTTTGAACTAAAAAATTGAAACCAGAAGTTTTATTCAGATTTGAGTGATGCATTGTCGTATCTAAAATGATGAGCTCTCGAATTGATAAAAGAAGACATTGAGGGATTAAAAGCACTCTTATTTGCATGCAGGAGTGAATCGATCGGAAGGATTTACTGAGAATGTCTGTCTTTTTCCAGTGTAAATTTATGAGCTAGGTTGGGCCAAACATGCACGAACGAAGAAGCTATAATAATCTTCTTCAGAGAATTTCTTTCGCGATAAAAGCGTCTCCGATGGTTAAATCGCGACTCAATTCAACAAGAGTCGACGTCAACACAGTCCGCGTGACTGTCGAGAGCATTTCATCGCAAAACAGAGAAAACGAGGAGTCCGTTTTACGAGGTGCTTTCGCGAAGCTTCCATTTTTCAAGGCGCGAGCCGCAATCCTGGATATACGATCGGTCTCCACAGAATCGTATACAAGCCAATCGGTTCCTTCAAATCGGCAACCTCGATGTAGGAAGCCGATTTGGTCTTCCGCATTGATTCTCGCTACGCTTTTCATCAAATTGTGTAAACAAAATTTTAAACGCTCATGAAACTTCTCTCGTTCACGCGATATGTCAATTTGCCTCGACGCATCATCCACTGACTACCTTATCAGTTATCATATAATAACGAGGGCATTGGAATTTGAGACTGCAGCCTGCACTTGACATTTTCTCTAAGGTCATGCATTTAGAAAACAAAACTTATAATTTATTAAAATTATGTGTCACTCAAGTTCGCAACATTTATTGTAAAAAAATGTAGTATATGATTTTAGATAGTAATAACTCATTATTACGTCATATTTATTATTTTAATGAAATACGCTCTCGGTATACGGTTCTCGGATTTTATTTCACTCACTACTTGTATTTGATTTCAGTCAATATGCAAAAAAAGTTTCACCCCAATATCCTTATCATCGGAAGACTGCTATTTATCCACACACCCACTGAAATGTACGGAAAAGTGCGTGGGTGTGAAAAAAACTGCGTGTGTGTACGGAAAAGTGCGTGGGCAGACAAAACGCAAGCTTCCGATAAAAATATTGAGATGAATCTTTTTCTGGTGTTGTCTGACATCCAATATAAGTAATAAGTAAAAGAAACTTTGAGTACTGGACGTTTAGAGGAAAGTTATAATTTTTTACGTATTTTTTCGTGTACATTTCAGAGTGCGTGGGTGGATAAAACGGAGTCTTCCGATAATATTGGGGTGAATTTTTTTTGGTTCAATCTCTTCATCGTCCCAATTCCAAGATCATCAATATTTTTATTAAAAAAAGAAAATCGAATTTTTTTACAACAGTCCATAGTCAGGGTGGCACGCACAACTTCATTTTTACAATTCCCTGACTTTTCTCTGAACAACTTTTCATTTTTCCTGACCATTAATATTTTTGATTCATTATTCTTTAGGGCTGCCACAGCCTAATTTACTTGACAAAAGTGACTTGTTTAAACCGAAAAAGTGAAAAAAAGTGACCAATTTCTTATTCAAAAATAGACTAATGTGCATTTACAGTGAGACTAATGTTCTTTTGAATTTTAAAGAAACAAAAGCATTTAATGCATAAGATATCAAAAACAATTCAAGAGAATTCCCAAGAATTCAAAAGATTTAAAATAATGTAGGATACATTCATAAGAATTCAGGATGATTTCCAAATTAATTCACATTAACTGCAAAAAATATTTAAAAACCCCTTCAAATCATTGACAAAAAAACAAAAAAGTTCCTCACTTTTTGTGAATAAATTCTTTGAAATCCATTAAAATATTATAAAATACCGTGAAATTCTATATGTTCGATAATATTTTATAATAATACCCTAAAATATTTTAAATTCTTTGAAATTCCTTCACATTATTGAAATCAATTAGAAATTTCTGGGAATCTCTTGAAATTCCCTGGAAAATATTCCAAATCCTTTGTAATCCCTTGGAACATTTTGAAACTATTGAAAATGCCTTGTACTCTCTTAAAATACACTAAAATATTTCAAATCGTTTGAAATCCCATTGAATTACTGAAAGCAATTGAAAATTCCTTGGAATCTTTTAAAATACCCTAAAATATTTCAAATGTTTTGAAATTTTTTTAAACTCTTGAAAATGGCATGGAATAGTTTAAAATGCACAAAAATATTGGAAATCCTCTGAAATCTTTTGAACCCCCTTGCCATTTTAAAGCTCTTTAAAAGGACTTGAAAGTTTTAAAAATACCCTAAAATCTTTAAATTCCTTTGTAATACCGCCAAATCATTGGAATTTATTAAAAATTCCTTGGAATTTTTTAAAATATCCTAAAATATTTCAAAAGAATTATTATTAAAAGAAAAGAGACTAAAGGGATATTTTCATTTTAAAAAGTGAGTGTAGTAACTTTTTCTTAAAACATGACCAAAAATTTATTTGGAAAAAAAAGTTACTTAATGTGACTGTGTGCCCTGATAATTCCAGGTTTTTGCTAGCCTGCGTTCACACTGGTCAACCTGTTTAATATAAGATAATTTTTTTAAATAGTTTATACGATCAGGTTGTAAGACCTATTTGAAGCTTTTGAATTTGAATACCTTGTGTTCCATCCTATATTAGTATATTATACGCCGAGGTGCATAATGAGGGACTTTACGCGACGAGCGGCAATGCTCGCAGGACGATCGAAGCCGGACAAAAACTGGGGGGGGGGGGGTCAAATTTTACACAAATCTAATACCTTCTCTGGATGAGAATGTAAAAATGAATGATGAAAGTTTTTAGTCAAAAAATTAATTTTCAACTGAATAGTTGAATTTTTAACTGAAATCAAGAATCTTCAAACAGAAAAATGAATTTTTAAAACATCAGTTTAACTTTCAACCAAGTAGTTGAATTTTCAACTAAAAAAATATAGATTTTCAACAAGAAGTGGAATACCTTAATTTTCAGTTCAAAAAGTCAAATTTCAATTCAAAAAACGAATTTTCAACAATATAGTTAAATTTGCAAACAAAAAATGGATTTTCTACGAAAGTATTTGACTTTTTAATCCAAAAAGACGAATTTCCAACCAAAAAATAAAAAAAAATGGTTGAATTTTCAACAAAGTAGATTACTTTTTTACCAAAGAGTTAAATTTTTATCAAAAAACATCAAATTTCAATGAAGAAGATTAACTTTCTATCGAAAAGACGAATTTTCAACAAATCACATGAATTTCAAAAAAAAACTGATGGATTACTTGGGATTATAGTGGATTACTCTGGATATGAATGTTATAACCGGATTACCCCGGATTTCGAGTTCGGATAACTGACCGTAACTGACAAATTAAATGAATGAATTAGAAGATTATTATTAATAATAACTATCATGGTTATAGAAATTAATGACAAACTAGTTAGATCTTGAACCGCTATTTAAAAATCTATTATATTGTGATGAAGTAATTGGAAATAAAGATTGATTTCCAACGAAAATTTGAAATCAGATGCGGGGATAAAAAGAACCGTTTCGTTAATTAAAATTGAAAGCCTCCTGCCATTGACTCTGAAACCTTAGACGGACAGGTTCCGCTTCGAAGATCCAAAGTGCTGCCGAGACTAACGAGTAATAGTGCCGAACGATTTAGGCAAGTTCAGATACGATATTCATACGGGATACGCATTATGAATGACTTCATAATAATTACTTATTAAGATATAACACACTATCCCGGTCTTGGAGGTGTATTTTTTATTATACGATATATGTTACAGGTATTATAACGAGTGATTACGTAGTCAATGACCGACGCGATGTACAAGTCATATTAGGCTCGCTACATCCGTGAAATTATCATCCTGGGCGCATACAAATTATCCTTCATTCCTGATACACTGAAGACTCTAAGGAGTACCCTGAACATTTTTTTATAACTTCAGAGTAAAGAAGACTAAGGGAGAGTAGCTATGAAGTAAATGGTAACATACTCAGAGGCAGACCGAGCAAAAGATCTGTAAATTTACTTTATTCCATTTCTTGATAAGACGTATAGTTTTTTTTTTAATCGTAATTACACTTCTTACAAAGCTAAAATGATTATCGACAGTATAGGAGCCATTAACAGAAGTAAAAATATAACAAAAACTGCTAAGACTGCAATATATAATTCTGTACTTGCACTCACTATGCTATACGTTAGCTAGACCTGGACATACCAAGTCATTATTGAGAGGATTCTCAAAAATGTTGTATGGCGGAAACACTGTTTGACAAATGTAAAAGGAATTCGTTGTGATGGTTTGGGCTTTTTGAGAGAATGGAAGAAACACGACTGATGAAATAAGTATTTATATCTGGGTAAAGTAAATGGTAGTTCATATCCAGCGGCAGACCGAGGAAAAGATATACAAATTTACTTCACACCATTTAAAAAAAATCTAAAAGGTTATGGGCAATGTAGGAGCCATTACCTAAAGTAATGAGAGGATTCTTAAAGAATGTGGTGTAGAGGAAACACTGTTTGACAAGTGTTAAAGCAAGTTGAAATCGCTTGAACATGTCGAGAGAACAAAAGAAGAACAACTGACGAAACAAATATATGTAGGTAAAGTAATTGGTAGCGTACCCAGAGGCAGACCGAAGAAAGAATGTTGGGATTGTGTGAATGAGACCCTAAGTTGAAAAGGTATATACTCGGTCCTATGTGAATGTCAGCAAGCTTGCGTATATTTGTATGATCTGTGACACATGATGACTTTGTGAAACTCTTCGCCTGAGGCGATTGCCAAAGTGATTGATCAGTGACCTGCTTCGCAGCTGTGTTATGAAACGAACGTACGAATATACTCAGCCGTACGAATATATATAATATACATTATAGAGTAATATTGCAAAGACGTTACCAGTCAATATTGTTAAAACATTTTGCTCCTCGTTGGATATGGGCACATAGCATAGGCTCATGGTGAATCGTTATAATTGTCAATTAAGATAATTAAGACCGAACTTTGGACGGCGGCTAATAACAAATTTTTTTCGGTTCAAATAGGGAAATGAATATACAGACTTAATTTAAATTTAGAAATGTTTCTTTATTATTGCAAACTGACATCCATACCATTAAATTGTAACATTTTGATCCTACTACGGGTGGCAAACAATATTATATTTTAGTTTTACATTCTTTTAATGAAATTATTGTCGTAAAGGAGTGCCGTTTAGAGATACTATTTTAAAGTTCCTTGAGATTGGGTTATTGCTGCCTGTGGGAGTTTCATCGAGTTCATCTTGGTTCAGTACCTGAACCACGCCGGTGTACATGTTTATTTTCGCCCGTTTTTGAACTTGCAAGTGTATTATTGTATATATTGCACGAAGCCTTGTATTATATCGATCCATTATTGCAAAGACGTCACCGGTCAATGTTGTTAAAACATTTTGTTCTTCGGTTGGCATGGGCACAAGGTATTTCCGTGCTCCAAACATTTGAATTGGTACATTAGGAGGAAAAGTGTAACTACGAATTTCGAATTGTTGCTGTGGATTTCTGTGGGGAATAAGCCGAATACATTCAATTCTGAATCCAAATAAGGAAGAAGGGAGTGAAGAAGCATGCCTGGCAGAAGGAGATCTCGACCTGGCACGAAGAGCCGTCTCGGCAGGAGGGGACCTGACCGGATAATCATATCTGTCAGGACAATTAGAAAGTCCAGAACGAGGAATATAAGAAGTAGGGTCGCCATGAAGTGAACAGGCGCACTCTGAACTCAACTCTGCAACAAAAAACAGAGAGTTAAATGTTTCTTAAAATATACAATCATATGTTGGTATTGATTGTGTCCGATTTCTAAATGGAAATAAACAAATGACCGTCCGCAGCATCTCCACCAACACCATCGCGTATACTTTGTACGCTGTATTGATTAGCGCAATCCCTCTATAATTTTTCTGTCTATCCCTATCTCCATTCTTTTATAGTGGCACTACTAACCCCTCCATCCACCCTCCTGATATTCCCTCCGCCCTCTATACTTTCTTTACTACACACTTTAGCCTCTCCCTAACCTCTTTTGTTCTGAACAGCCACCCTTCGTTCTGTACCCCGTTCAGACCTGCTGCCTTTGACGTTCTTATGTTCCTTATCTGTTTTTCTATATTCTTGTCACTCAACTCCTACCCCTCTTCCTTTCTCGTTCTTCTACTTCCCTTATCCCTCTTTCGTGAATCTGAACCCTGAAACAATTCTTTATAAAACTCCCTCTTCACCTCACTCTCTATCTTCTCGTTTATCCCCACCCTACGCTTCCTAAACCTATTTATTATCTTTCACACGTCCCTTTCTGTCTTAACACTTCTCAACTTCTCTTCCAGATCTTTGTCCCTTTTCTGCTCTTTCGTCTTACACATAAGCCTAAGCTCCTTTGTCATCTCTACGTACTCCTCGCTCTTCGCAGTTCCTTCTTTACACCGTTACTTTTTTTTGTCTTCCTAAATACCTCCTTTTACAAACACTCTTAGACATTCTCTTTCAGACCCTCCAATATCTCTTCCACCGACTGTCCTTCAAAGCGTATCTTTCCCATCTGCTCCTGGTATTTCTCCATCGCCTCACTCGTCCAGCTCACCTTCTGCCCCATCAACACTTCTTCCCACCTTGCCTTTCGCTGCCCTCCCCTCTTATCCACAACCCTAATGTCGGTTGGTCTGATTTTACCCTCTCTTCTACTGCGAATCTCTCCGTCTTCTTACACCCTTGCATATTCATGACCACATAGTCTATCACCGATACCCCCACCTTACTCACATACATGTATTCAATTCCCTCTTAATCTCCTGTTACCATACCATTCGCCACTGCCCAGCCGCTATCCTTCATCCATTCCTTTAGAATCCCCCCTCCCCCCTGATTTGTTATCTCATCTTTTGATCTCCTTTAAAAACTCTTTCCTTCCCTGTAAAGGGCCCCTTCACTCCCCATTCTCGCATTGAAGTCCCCCATCCCTAGTACCACCAAACCCTTCCCCTCACCCTTGCCATGAAATTCTTCCCCTAATCCATCCCTAACCCCCTTTATAATTCCCCCACCAGCCCTTCCTTTCTTTTTCACTTTGATTGCCTCCTGGTGCCTCCGCCTATAACCCCTTGGCAGCCTTGTATGTCAAACTCAAGACCCTACATTGACGGTGTTCAACGTCCACTGTAATGCTGATCATATTTTGCATTTTTGAGCCTACAGTCTTTGAACTACAAACTACTTTGACGCTTTTTAACCTCTTTTCTATAATATGATTACAATAGTACATTGTGCATTAGGGTGGCCCTTATTTTTTACTTTTCGAATTTCTTTGTGGAAAGAGCATGAAATTTTCCATTGCCTCTGAATAGTAAAAAATCAGCTTTTTGTAAATCTAATATTTAAATGCAATGATATGTTGCAAATAATTCCTTATTTCAGTATATCGTTTTGAATTCGTCAATGAATAAGAATCAATCATAAATATCGAGAGGGAATGACTTTAAGCCATTCCTATGGGTCCCCGAAGAAAACACGATAAATGAACAATTTGAATTTTACCTAATATTGCAGCTTCTCAAATTTTTTTAAAAGTTTTTCTCATAAACAATCGTAAATGGATCCTTTAAGGGAACCCAATCATCTGCTCACTAATTTTCACTTTTTGAACAATTTTAGCTTATTTAAACATTTGGTTGGCCATGTATGTTGCGAAATGAACGTATTTTCTAGACGTTATGAGTCCTTTAATCAATTATAACAGTGACATAATTTGTTCGAATAATTTAACAATTATATTTATATTATACTCTATTGACAAAAATTGTTTAAATAATTCAAATTCGTTTAAATATTCACAATTTGATGAGATAAAATATTTCTCCTGCTTTTTTTAGGTAAACTATATACTCAAACAAACACGTATTATTTAAATAATTGTGAAATTCTTTGAATAAATTATCTTATTGTTATCATTAATTAAAGCACTCACAGGCCTTATAGTCCCTATGGGATAAAATATAAGGACTAAAGGGTACTTTTTTCAAGCTCATAAGCTACTTTTTTCGCGCTCAAAGGGTAAGAACTTCAGGATAAAATAAGACTTCAAAACAATTCAAGTTAAATTCTAAAAAATTCAAATGAATTGGAAAAAATAATAATAAATAAAAACATTCTATTGATTTCCGTGAAATGAAAATGAATTTAGAGGAATTAAGGTAAACGAAAAGAATTCGATGAAATTCATAAAAATTCAAGTTGAATTTAAAAAAATTCAAATAAAGAGAAAATAATTTAAAAGTATGATACAAAAATCAGTGAATTCAGTACATTTTGAAATGAGCTCAGAAAAATTCAAGGAAATTTAAAAGAATTTGATAAAATGACTAATAATTGAAGGTGAGGTTCAAAGACTTCAGGATAAATTAGAGTAATTTAATTATATGAAAATCAAACTGATGAATTTAAAAAAAAATCAAGTGAATTCAAAATAATTAGAAATATGCAAAATATCATTGAATTGAGTAAGTTTGAAATGAGTTTAAAAAATTAGAGAGAATTCTAAAGAATTTGATGATATGCCAAAGAATTTCAGGTGAGTTTTAAAGACTTCAAGATGGATTTCAAAAAAACTTATTTAAAATCCATTGAATTGAGTAAAATTGTGTGAATTTAGAAGAATCGAAAAGAATTTTCGAGACTTCAGAATAAATTAATAAGAATTTAGAGCAAATTTCAAATAAATTACAAAAAATATTTGAAAATCTCTTGAAATTTTTTAAACCCTACGAAATCCCTTACTACTTGTGAATAAATTCTTTAAAATCCATTGAAATATTATAAAATCCCGTGAAATTACATGAAATCTGATGATAATTCCTGAAATAATGGAAAATGTATTAAAATACCTTGAGAGTTCTTAAACCCCATAAAATCATTGAAAACTCCGGAAATCTTATAAAACCCGTTTAAATCTTTTAAAATATTTTAAAAATTATTAGGTCTTGTAAAAACATTCCATATCTTTTGGAATGTCAATATAAAAATGGTTGATTAAACAACATTTCTCTTATCATTTTTTATTTGTACTATACCTACCTGGATGATTCGCATGTTCGTTACTCGTCCCAAAAGTTGCTAGAAAGTCCCTTGTTTTGGGCGACGTACCTGACGATATTTCTGCGAAAAGGCAAAGAAGATTGAGGAATATGTAATGTTAAAAATGTATTACAGATAATTAAAGCTTCTTTTGATTATTCCATATTATTTTTTATGAGTCAGTTAAAACATAAATTTTGAAATCAAAGATTGCCAAGTATTTCTAACAGATATCTTAATTTTTTCATTTGGATTGGTTTGAAACCTATAATTATGAAAAGTTTAGCAAAAGAACGCGATCGTGTAACATGTTCTTTATATTAACAAATGCTTACTTCAATGTGAATATATATATATATATATATATACTTAATCTATTTTACCTTACTTTAAAGTCACAATCAAAATTAAAAATCGTTATTTGAGAAGAATAATGTACGCGGAATTTACAAGCTAATTAAATTAAAAACTAATATAAATACCCTGCAAAACCTGCATTTTTTAGTTTTTCTACCTAAGAGATATTTTTTTCGAAAATGTGGAAAACTTCCAAAGCTTCGAGTTTTCAACAAAAAAGTTTCATATTTCTGAGGTAAGAGAAATTAGGGTACAGTGCTGGTGCATGGCACGGCGACAATTACAAATAACGCCCGTGTTTAATGATTTCATATAAAATAACTTCCTTTGTTTGGACAAATATTCATGTAATTCCATTTCTATTTTAGAATACGTGTCAAAAGAGTAATTAAGAAAAACGATTTTTGGCGGAAACAGATGATAAGTGTTTGGTAGAAATTAAGCAATTACAGCATATTTTGAAACACTTGGAGAATAAAAAAGTTAGATTTCAATAGGTGAAGTATTTTCTTAAAATTCTGGCATCACAATTTGTTTCTATAAACGTTCCAAATATATTAGAATTAATTAAATCTTGCACCTTCAAATACCTGGCACAACGACGCGCCCTATGTATTTCAGCAGGGAGCAAGAGGTTATAACTGCTTTTGCCACATACTTTACTTTCATTATTAAGATAACATTTGATTAGTGTTGAAAATGTCTAAAGTAATTTTTCTTCTTTACATTACACTATCCAGAAATATTATATTATATAATTTTTATTCTTCAATGTTTATATTGTTTGAATAAACGGCAGCAATATGACTGCTGCTGTACCCCAGTGTGTAGGGCACGTTGGCCGAAATGCAACACACTTTGTCAACTAATTAAATTGTCAAGCATTTAAATCTAAGCGCTGCACCATTCCCCTCTCTCCTCTACAAATTTTTTATTGCTAAAACTGTAAAACATTAATTGAGATAGATAAGTCCTAAAAATCTGTCTCAGTATAATACTCAAGCAGCAAAATAAACGATAATATTAATAATAATGGTTTGTTATCATATATACATATATATATATATATATATATAAGAAAATTGCTAAAAACAATAATAAATTGTTTAAACAATTCATTAAAATATCTAATTTCCATTATAAAGTGATATTTCATGTATTGGAAACAATTCGCATTAAAGAAACTGCAAAAAAATCATAATTAGCGCCAAAAACTCGAAAAACCTATTTTTTTCACTTATTGGGTTTCTTTGGGACCCTATAAAACAGACTTATGGGGATGATATTCGAAAAGTGATATTTTATTCGTACTCTATGGCTAATTGTGAAGAGACATGTTGAGTTTCCACTCAATTGAGATAATATTGAGGATTCTGAATAAGATTTACAAAAACCTCTTTTGTTCTTATGGGAAATGCCTGTTAAACTTCATGGGGCTTGCGGCACCCCTATAAATATCATTTTTTTTCAAAATAAAAAAAGTAGATTTATTTTTGGGTAGATTCTAACAAATTTGGGAGGTGTCCCCATAAAAATTCGAAAAAAAAAAATGTTGGACCTCCCTATTGAACACACATAATGAAACATATATACCACTTTTCCGAATATCTACATAATTTCAGATAATGAAGGAAGCAATAAATTCCAAACTTTTGCAAAAGATTCTTTACAACATTTAAAATTGTTGATGCTTCATAAAACTTGTGACTAACAGTCACTCTCACTATAATTTGAAATATTCATCCGAAAACAATTTTTTTTCAACGAAAATTACACTATTTGTGTCTTTCTTAATATCATTTTTTTATAACAATTAAAACCTACAAAAATCAAACTACTTGTATTCTGGTAGTACTCTGGCATCACTTTGAGATGATTTTTATTAAATGCAAACCGTTAATAAAGAGTAAATAATAATTTTGTGAAAAATCTCGATTATCTCATACTTGGAGTAAACATATAATAAAGAAACAAATGAAAATGCAATAATCTCTGACCAAGCTGTTCTTGGAAATTTAGCACACTCGAATTTGAAACAAAAATAATTGCAGATCGGGGCAAAATTGAAGGCTGTAGACTGTTTTGAACGAAAAAAAGGCGCTTTCTCCCACAGTGCGGTGTATCTGGGCATGTTATCGTGTGCACTTCAACATTGCTATTATTACTGTAAATATTAACCGATTTTCATGAATATTTTTCTCACTTTCTTGAAATTATATGAACAAAATATTTCTGCTAATTAAAATTGAATTACTCGATGCTCTCAAAATTTAAGTTTTTTGAACCGGCCTATATCTCATAACAATGAAAGGGTGATTCGTTTCGGATAATTCGATGCGTTCTCGAGTCTCTGCTCGCGCTCCGGGGAGTCTGCCTCGTCGAATTTGACTGGGGGTCAATTGGGCAGGGCCTGAAAATACACACTCAGCTAGTACTGAGAATCGCTGCATTTTTTTCTATCGTTCTTTTCTTTTTGTTTATAACGCGAAATATAAATTTTTTTTCAAAAAATCGAATCCATCCGGCAAAACAGACCTATATTTTAATGAGGCATGCAAAATATCAGACAAAAATATTCAGCCGTGCGGCCGGAAACTGGAATCCCGTTTTATAATGCTGATAAGGCCCCTTAACGCTCCACTCATGGATAGTGGCGTTCCCGGTTCATATCCGAGGTGAGGCAGATTTTTTCTTGTTTCTTAAATTTTATTTGTCCGAAGTAATCGCTTTAACATCTAAATTTATATAAATTAAAAATTTAAAAACTCGGACGTTAACATCTTTAAATGGTAATAACATCTTCCAAATATTAATTAGATTAAACCTACTTTTATAAAAAATGGTACGTTTTTCGCAGTTGAGAAAGACTTATAGTACTTTCCTGCAAAAAGGTAGCTATGAAGAACAATAAAATAGCTGCTGCAGCCTCGGTGGCGTAATTGGTTAACGCTACACTCATGGATAGTGGCGTTCCCAGTTCAAATCCGGGCTGAGACAGATTTTTTCTTGTTCCTCAAATTTGATTTGTCCGAAGTAATTGTTTTAACATCAAAATTTATATTAATTAAAAATGATCCCACTATTTTTCTGTGTTTGATCATATTAGTAAAACAAAGTTTACTGAAAAACATCTATGTTTAAAATATTATAAAGTACTAAAAAAAGGTGATAAATATTTTCAGAAATCTTTCGGTCAGTTTTAAAGTATTAGTAGTGGATACAAATTCCATCAATTTATCTGCAACCGTCTTCAAGTTTTCGTGTTCACAAAAAGTGACACACACACACACACACACGGACAATTATTAAGAACATTGCATTAGAATTTTTAAATTGTGAAACGTTCATTTAAACGAATTAAATCTTTGTCGAAGTTGTTGCCATTACAAAGCTTTCTCTTTGAGGAAGCAAAACAATTTTTAATTTTAGCTTTTTTACCTAACGGATATCATCAATTTTTTTAAGCTTTCGTGCACTCGATTAATGGCCATATTGTTAACAAGAAATCATGTGATGGACACGTAAATAGTAATATTTCAGCAGGAAAACGTTCCGAAATTTCTCAACTGTTATAATTAATAATAAATGTTATAAACAAATTAATAAATCAGCATTTTTTCTCTTAAAAAATTAACTTTTCTACTAATTCATGTAGCAGATACGTTAATAGTAATATTTAATCAGGAAAGTATGTAAAAAACTCTCAATTGTTATTGCTAATAACTCATATTATAAAGAAAGTATTTAAAAATCAGGCACTGTTCCTTGGGATTTTTTTTTGGTTAAATCTTGTGGTAGAGAGGTTAATAGTATAGTTTTAGTATCTCATGAGGGCAATTCATCAGCAATTAAATTATTATCAACTAGTATTGTTATCAACTAAAATTTAACAAATTTAATTTTCATGAAGAATAAGCGTTTTCTTCGCTATCAATAATTTTAGTTGTTTTTCTTTGTAACGCAAAAAAGGATCACAAATATAAAAATAATTTTTGATGAAAAATTATTAGTTGAATTATTAATAACAAATAATATGAAGAAATATTACAAACCAATGAAAAAGGATTCTCTTGATAAAATATTTTAACTTATCTGGCTACTACATGATTAGTAGAAAAATAATGTCTTCCCAAGGGATAATACGTAATTTTTGACTGTGTTTATAATATGTATTTACAATTCACAATATTTGTTTACAATTATATATTATTAACAATATGGCTATTATATAATAAAAAACTGCAATAAAAAATGTTTTAAAATAAATAGTAATTAAAAATGTTCTTAACTGTTTAAAATTTTAAAATGGAAAATTTTTGTTACCAAGTTTGTATAAAGACATTTTTTAGACTTTAGTATCTACCGAGTTGATCAATTTTGACAAAAGTATCCAACATTTTGAATTGGTAATAACTTTTAGAGGTCGTCCATATATTACGTAACGCGTTTTTGGACGATTTTGGACGCTCCCACTCCCTTGAAATGCCCCCACCTATTGTTACGTAACTTTCAGTGATCTGATGTAATCACTATGAATACAACTTTTGTATGTGTTCAAACATTATTGACAATTTTGTATGAGTACAATTTTTGATAGAAAATTGTATAAAATCATATTTTAGAAGAAAACATTTTTGATCAAGTTAGAATTTTCTTAAATATGAACAAAATTATTGATTTTTTTTTAGATTTAGTTAATGGAACACTTATTTCAAATAAAACAAATTTCACTTTTTTTACAGAAACTTTACAAGTATGTCATTAACCAAATGCAAAGAATGTAATTTCTGTTGGCATTTCAAAACACTGTAACTTACTATTATTATTATACTATTAAGCCATTTCCCTTTCGGGGTAGGCGTGACGTGTTATTTATTTAAATGAAACGTTTGTTCCGCAACATTGCTCCGACCTAGGTTGCTGATCAATCTCTCTGATA
Source organism: Andricus grossulariae (assembly GCA_011634705.1). Classification (NCBI taxonomy): domain Eukaryota; kingdom Metazoa; phylum Arthropoda; class Insecta; order Hymenoptera; family Cynipidae; genus Andricus; species Andricus grossulariae. Next base: position 6,800,749 of record JAABKJ010026545.1, on the reverse strand, counting down.
TAAAATTATTTCATCTAAAATATCATTTCATATGATTATTTATTATCGAAAATTGTACACATAAAAAATTCGCAATAATATTTTAACCCATATACAATTTTTAATATTTCAAACTTCAAAAACATTCAACTCCGCTGTAATGGCCAAAAGTGGTATCTAAATGTTCGTTTCAAATTACGGGTTATCCTTGCAAGATTCATAAACATTTACACATTCTTAAAAAAAAAAGGTGTCAAAAATATATATTTTTACTCTCCTCCCTGCCCTCTTATATTATTTGTTATTTTTCCACAAATTATTACATTTGAAAAAAAATCTACTCAACATTTCTCGAACTTCTCCCTGCCATCGTAATCGGAGCGAGATCATTTCAGACCTATATTTAATTCCCAAAATACTATAAAGTAACTAAATATGAACAAAATCGATGGCTTGACTTTTAATAGCTATACAATATGGTAATGGAAATACAGTTAAAATAAGCAGGGTTATGGTAGCCTTTATATAATAAATGAAGTATGAAAGAAGTTTTGAACACATTGTGTAGAAAGCATCCAATTCTGTCTTATCTTCTTCGGTTGCTCGACTCTCAATTCAATTTACAAACAATGGGCAAGATGCAGTGTACCACTGTTGGTAATGCGCCCCAGTTTCAGTTTACCAATAATTATTGTCTCGGCCTCAAACAACGGCGCATTTTAGGAAACTTCAGTTATGCGGAAACGAGATTTTAGAGCCTAAAAGTATTAAATCAGTTATTTACACTCTGGTGGGCCTTAAATGAACCTTTTCTGTATTTCATTTGCATTAGCTTGCTTTATTTATTCATATTCATAATTTATTACTATTAAATTTCAATATCAACACAATTCGCTTCGGAACTTTTTTTGGAAAAGGTATTTCGTATTCAAGTAAAACATTTTTTCATAATAGTCCTAACATTAGTTACGATAAAATTAGTGGTAATCGACATCAAGAAGTGTATTTTGATTTTATATTTATTTTTTAATGTGATTGAAACATATTATATTAGGATTTCATTGAGCTTTTATTTATAATACAGCAAACTAAATATAAATAAATACAAGAATGCTACATTAAAAAATTATCGAAAAATTATTATGAAAACTCTCTTTGTGACTAAATTCACTGACATCAATGAAAAGGAGTGCGTGACCAGGTGACAAAATAATGAACGGAAAAAATGTAATGCCGTAGGTTAATGTTATTTACCGCTTACTTTGTATTAATAGAACATTTTAACGATTGAGAGGGTATATGATAAACCATTTTTTTTATGAATTCACTTGTTGTGTGAATGGGTGACACCGATTAAATGACCGGTCTGATAAACTATGCAATTATCGTATTCACTTTCGTTAAAGCAAATGTTGGATGAATTAAATTTTTATTTCGAGAAGTACTTTTGAGTATGTTCATTTGCCAATAAATTAAAATTTAAAAATACAACTTTTTCATTTATAAAATCTTTAAAAACTGGCGTGTGACCGGGCTACATTTAGTTTGTGAACATTCGAAAGCCAATGAGTATACTACAGTTAAAAGTATTAAACTTATTATAAACCTTATTTTGTAATTGTGTGTTTTATTATGAAACCATATTATACCCATCAAACAATTTTTAAATGTGCAATATAAATAAGGAAATAAACGCATTCTAATTCGGGAAAATGTATAATCAGAGACGTATAAGCGGGTGACATTTTCGCATATTTTAATGATTTGTCTTTCTTACCAGGTAAATTTTTCTTAATTAATGCACAAGTTATTATAGAATGGGTCACGTACTAACAGTTCCTATAATTTATAAAAAATTACATGAATGGAAGCCAATAGTTATTTAGGGACAGGATATTGTTGATGTTTTTACTTTCACCCTTATAATGATACTTAAACAATATTGTTGGTGGTTTGATTGTCGGTGATTTTGTTTTTATTATGAACTGCTTGATTGTTCGCGGTTTTTTCGTTTAATGACTGGCTGAAGACTGACTATTCTGAGATAACTTAATCTTCGCTTGCTCTCTTGTTCTTCAGCAGTAATCCGGTTTAGTAGCATGGGTCCAGCGACCATCATAATAATGGCTCCAAGGGGTGCTAGAAAAACGATTGCTACTACTGATAACCGAACAACGTCAACTGCTATTTCTATATCGGTCGTATTTTCAGTACTCCTCGCTTGTTCTAATGCCAATGGGGCCAGGGCTGCCTAATAGAAATATTATACATAGTATTTTTAAACTGTTTTCAGTAACGTATTCAATTACTATTGACAAAATCAACCATTTGAAAATACCATTTTAATATTTCATGATATTACGTATTAGGGAGGTTTAAAATATTACGTAACATTGTTTTAAATTCGGGTTTTCACCTTTTTTATTATTTTCTATCAACAAATGCATGTCTAATTTTATGTCAACATAATATTTTTTTAAATTAATTAAGTACTCTACTTTACTTGATTTAATAAGTTCAATTCAATGAATTAATAATACATTGACGCCCAGTAATTAAAATATATTTAAAATTAGGGTCAACAAATTGTAAGTTAATGATAATAGGCAAGTTTAAGTTGAGAGTTAATTCAATTCGATAACAATTATTTTAAATTAAAGTTTATCTACTTGAAGAGTTCCTTTCGGCAGCCAAGAAAGGGCGATGAAAATTCGCTCTTTGTAGGTGAATGGTGTCCGGATTGTTGAAAAGATAGCAAAACTGCTCCGAATCTTTATATTCATTATAAAATTGGCATACGATTAACTGTTATACTGCTTACTCAGGGTTGCTACAAAATCACAAGTTCGAAATTCCCTGACTTTCCCTGACATTTCCCTGTTCGTTATGAATTTTTCTTTCAGGTATGAAAACAACCGTACACATGGATATCAACATTTTAAATGAAAAAGAAATGTTTGTTTTTAAATTTACCTTAAAGACTTTGAGTGACAACAATCAACCAGCATTTTATACATGAATTTCAAATCTAATAGTTCAGTTTTAACTCTGAAAAATAAATTTTTAACCATGAATGAAATAATTAAATTTTCAGATAAAAAAATGAATTTTCGATCAAACAAAGGAATTTTTCAACATAATAGTTTTATTTTCAACCGAAGAGATGACTTTAAAAAAATAAATTCTCAATGAAAAGTATAATAGTTGATATTTCCACCAAAAAATATATTATTTTCAATCAAAAACAGTTAAATTAAATTAATTTATACGAATTTTCAACAAACTAGTCTCAACTAACAACTAAAAAAATTATATATTATAAAAAAAGAAATATCAGTATATATTTGTCCTTTGCAGTCGTCGGGGTACCAGATTTCCCTTTGGAGGAACCAAAAACAGCTTAATTTACCAGGAAGATAATTTTTTCACAAAACAGTTAAATTTTCAACTATCAAGTAAGTAGTGGAATTTCCAACCAAAAAAGAGGAATTTTCAACTAAACAGTCGCATTTTTACTAAAAAAAGATGAAGCTTCTACGATAAGAGATGAAGTTTTAAACCAAAAAGACGAATTTTTTACATAGGATGAAATTTTCCAGTAAGAAAGACTTTTCAGTCAAAAATGTGAACAAATTTAATCCAAAATGTTGAACCTTCGTGCCAAAAACCAATTTTCTACAAACCAGTTGAATTTTTAAAACGTTAAAATGTCTGAAAACGCTTATATCCACAAGCTCAGGGCCCTTGGGAACGCCAATATACTTTCCTTTCTTCAGATGAATTTTGGCACGCTTGTCCAATCCAAAGTTCATCCCAATCTCTCCTGTGTCCTTCTTGACAATATTAATAGAAGTTTTAAGTTTGCTTTTACCAGAGGCATAGATCTTCAGGTTATCCATATAAATTACATGAGTGACTTTATGCTCGCGCTGGTTAGTGTCGCCACAAAGGTATCCAGAAGAATTTCGTAGTGCGAGAGATAGAGGCAGAAGTGTTGTAAAAATATACAAGAAAAATCGCTGTTTTCGTCGATTTTACGTATATTTTTGCGTTTTTTGGAAAAATACGAGCTTACTTGGATATTTGGACCCCGGATTCGGATTTAGCTACCCGAAAAACATAAAGATATGCCGGTCTAGTCCGCCGGGCAGGCCACTTTTTTTTGGGTGTGCCGGTGTTACTAGTGCTTAAACTAAATACCAGAATCTGGTTCCTTTATTCACCAGATTCTGCTTTTCGTCTGGTCTGATGATTTCTCCCGCCAGCTAGTCGACTAGAGGGAGCAGATGCTGAGCCAGACTCTGGACCCTTGCCATATAAGGCAGACGTTACTACTAAGGTACCTGTAACTCGAAACCTAAGGACTTTTGGGACCTAGTGCACATAAGAACTTTTATTTGGGACACCTTAAAGAATACATGCCAGGCAGTTTAACCTCAAATGACTGAACTCGTTTTTCTTGGTATTATGTGCAGGGTCCTTTCAAAGATCACAGCCGCTATGATACATTTCTCTATTTCATGTGGCTATCATATCCTAGTCACTTGCATACGACATCATTTTTACTGATACGGTTTTTTTACTAATTTATTTTTACTAATAAATTGGTGCCAAATAAGGAACTGTTCACTCATTATAGGTTTTTACAGTTACGTTTGATAAGTTAAATCAGCAGTGCCAGATTAACCAGTAGGCCAAGGTAGCTTATGACCTATGGGCCCCGAGGGACTGGGGAGCCCAGAGGGCGCCTCTGACTTTTGTAATATTTTCTTTGAAAAAAAATTCAAATTTAATAATTTACTATTGTGAATCAGGGGCCCAGTGGGCCCCTTCAGACTTTTGTAACTTTTTCTTTTACAAAAAAGCGTCAATTAAATTTTCAAATTATGGTATCGGGAATTCGGGACATATGGGAGACTCCTAACTGGGCTCCGATCAGTTAATACGATTAGATTTTTCACTTAAATGTCCACGGGCGCAAATGCTTCCCTCCCAATTGTGCACGTGTCTATTAATACGATCAGATGTCCAGCGTACAAGTTCGCGTGCGCACTTGGTAGTACCCAATCTGTGCATGTGAACCATTAAGTGAAAAATCTGATCGTATTCATTGAGACATGCACAGTTGGGAGTATCACCTGTTGGAAAACCTTAAACGGGATTCGTAACTGTACATATATGTGTTCCTTTGCCAGAATTGGGACTAGATATCGTACGAGAAACGTTACAGTAAGACACAGGAGACGAGGAAGCCCCTAATAGGAATCATGTACGGAATCCTGTAAAGAATCTAGTACGGCTTCCTGCGCATCAGCCACATTTTAATACCATTAATTTAATGAAGTGAAGGAACATAGATATCTTCAATACATTACCTTTTTTATAAACTTGAAGATCCAACTCATTAACGAGGGAGCTAGGCCGTAGCGCACCCTGGTGGATTAGTTCCACTAGGGTTCCTGTACATGATTCTGTGCAGGATTTTTTTACCGATGTTTATTGGTCTCCACTTAGGACTTCCATGAGCTTGTACACGTTCCCGCAATGGCTCTCTCGTTCCCTGAATTTACTTCACTGGTTAGTGTCTTAATTTCTTATGCTGACCCTGTAACGTTTCTTTTACGAGATCTAGTCCTCGTTTTGGCAGAGGAACACGCACAAGATCAGTTACGGGATCCCGTACAAACTTTTCCAGCAGGGTTCCATCTATGCACGTTGACTTTGGAGTTAATCTGACCATATTAAATGAGACGTGCACACTTGCGAGAGCACGTCAACTTTTAAGTGAACAATCTAATTGTATTAATTGAAATGTGCACAGAAGGGAGTGACACATGTGTGCACGTGCACAGTTAGAGGACTCCCAAATGTGCACGTCGATGGGCGGACACAGGACATTTTTATATCGGGTCTATACTAAGCAGGTATATATGTGGTTACAATATGCATTTTCACGGCTTATCCGGCTCATAAATAGCCATGTTTAAGCCTTTTAAACCTATTATAAACTTTTAAGCCCTAACCAGAAACGAAAAGACCGAACTTTGTTTCTATCCGGCTCCTAAACGATTCCTACAAGGCACTAGTCAGTGGTTCACAGTATACTTAGTCCTAACCGTTTTATCTCCGACAAAAAGTAACTAAAAACTAAATATTAGCAAAGACCAGTCTTCGTTTCTATCCGTCTTCTAACAGATTCTTACATGGAACTCAAAGGTAGTCGACAATCTACATGGCCCTACCCTCTTTCTATCCGAGAACGGTCTAAACTAGAAATAAAATATTAGCAAAGACCAAAGTTCGTTTTTAGTCGGCTCCTAACCAATTGCGACAAGGCATTCGACACTGGTGCAACATATACCCCATCCTACCCGGTTTTTATCCGACAAACGGAGCCAGAAATTAAATATTGGCAAAGACAAAAGTTCATTTCTACCCGGCTGACAACCGGTTCCTGCAAGGCATTCGACACTGGTGTACAATTTGTCTAATCCTACCCAGTTTCTTTCTGAAAATTAGAACCAGAAATTAAATATTAGTAAAGACCGAAGTTTATTTATACTCCGTCCTACCCGATTCTTCCCCGGTAAGTAAAACCAGGAAACCAACTTGTGAATAAGTGATTATGTTTAGTGGTGAAGACTCCTCGTTTAATATTATTTGTTTATTTTATAAATAAATTTTATAAAAAAATGCATAAAGAAAAACCCGATGTTTTTCGCGCTGTATTAGTACAAATAAGAAATAAATGGTACAATTCAGTGAATACGTAAAGTTAATTGTTACTTTATTTTATCAATTATTCATCTTTTTCCATTGTAAGGGATCATAACTACAATTAACGACTAATTTTGATTCCTCCCACGTAAAAACCCATTTCTTCGACAATTTACGATATTTTCGTTTATTTTTTAAAAAACTCCAATAGCCCGCTGCATAAGGGAGGCAAACTATGCTACTGCCAATAAAAAATTTGGATTTATCGCCCTTCAAAACCCACGGGTATTAAACGACTATCTTCAAATAATAGAAGATATCAATTTATTTTTAAAAACAGAGCCACATGCACTTGAAAAAATTAACTCATTTTTATAGAAGAGTACACCGACTAACGTCGAGCATAAGGTTTCACGCTGAGGATGATTTTGTGTATTTGATGGGCTAGAACACATTTAATGTCTGTCTGCCTTCAAACTCGACTGTCGGAAAACCAATCGAACACGGGAGGTGGTTTCCTGCAGTTTTCCTCTCCCTTGGTCAAACGTTACTGGTTGTGATTATATGCATACAGTGATTCTAAGCCCACCTCGGTAGAGAAAAAATGTTCACAGGTGAGGTGGAGTCATCTGGCGGTATACACATTCATGTTAAAGGACTTGAAAAAAATCTTTAGCAGTGAGGAGGATCCGTATCGACAATAGTTTATACGGCATTGCTACGGAGTTAAATGAACCAGCCTAACAAGACAACAATAATAATAATAATCTAGAAAACATTAATCAATTAAAAAAATAATCCTGGCGTAGAGATGTGGCGAACCCATTGCCCGAGAGCTCCAGATCTTGCAGTCTGCCACGTTGCATTGGGCTAACTCCCCAATGCAACGAATTGCATGAACCGAGGTGACGGCGTTTTAAATTGTCGGAACAACTCAGGAGGGACATCCTTACCTGTTGGCAAAGAAGCTCACCTTCGCGAAGAAGATTCATGCAGAGGTTACAAGAATGTTGGCTCAATATGCACCTGGAATATGCTCATAAAACGCCTCAGTATTTAAGAGATCAGGTATCATTTTTGCGCGAAAACAGATATGAACCTCTTCATCTAGAAGAGTAATATCCTCCAGCGAACGTACCACCCGTTCCAGCAAGACCACCTTTGCAGATAGCCGATAATGTCAACATGAAAAGTATGAGCATAAAAATACACCAAAAAGTCTTTCTCAGGATGGACAAATCAGCTGAATCTAATACTGTTCTCCCCAATTTGCTGCCAGAAGATTTGATTCTCTGCAACCGGAACTTTGTAGTTTACGAGAAGGCGGTCTCATTGCTTAGCGACAATAGAAGTAACGATACTTCAGTACGCCTGAGTAAGACCCGCGAGCGTATTGCACAGCATCAGTTCAAAATTAAAACGACAAGACGGCATGCATCAAATGTTCAGTGCGTGATTAGCTATATAACATCAAAAAGAATTCTCTCCAAAAGTTAGGACGCAAAAAATTAGATAACTCTCAACAGCGAAAGAGCGCCTTGAACGGCGTCTTCTTTCTTTTTCTTCCCGTCTGTTCAATAAAACGTCGTGTGCCGTTAAAAATCTGTCTAGCCAGGGAGAGATTTAAGTTTTCTGGAAGCAAGTATATGGAGATACTTATGAGCTAAATGAATACGCTTTAGATATATCACTTTTTCGTAACTTTTGGCAAAGGCACAGGTTACACGATCCAGAGGAAGAATGTCCACTGCTGATCAACAACTTTTGATGGAAGTTCACTTCTACGCACCAACATCTAGCTCGTATATATATATACTACTTTATTTAGCGGAGAACAATCCATCCTCCAGTGGCTAGTGAAAGGACGCACGGTACTGATCCCTAAGACTCGACATTTGTCAAGTACAAAGAACTACAGGCCCATAGCTTCCTTAAACACCAGCTACAAGCTATTCACTGGCATCCTCAAAGAGAGGATGTTAAAATCTATCGAGCTAGTATGGAGTTCAATAGTACATCCAAGATACAAGGTACATACATACAAGGTACATCCAAGAATAGTGAGATGCATAAAAGAGCCTATGCTCTTGTGGCTGACAAGATTTTTCATAAAATCTAACAAAAGACAGTTGACTACCAGCTATATCACCTATAAGAGGGGGGTCTTCCAAAGAGATTCTCTCAGTCTGATACTTTTCTGCATCTCCCTGTTGCCTCTATCTATTGCACTCTGATGCAATAGCTCTGGATACCTATATGGCCCGCCGAATAGAAGACAAAATAAGGTCAACCAGCTTTTCTATATGGACGACCTTAAACTATTTATCTCTTCAACAGAGGACCTTAACATCCTTATGGCGCTGGTCAATAGGTCCTCATAGGCAAAAATACCATTCAACATCAAATTCTCATAAAAATTTGGGCTTCCGAATTATCTGGGAAGCTTAAAATCCAGGCTACCAATATGCTGGCCGGTCCTATACTGCTCTACACGTTTGGTGCAGTAAAATGGAACGTCTATCAGTTGAAGCAACTTTACCGAAGCACACGCAAGATGATGACAATCCATCGAAGTCATCATCCTAGATCTTCCGTACATAGTCTGAAACAGGTAACAACAAAAAAGACGCCAAGGATTTCAAAAGTTACATACACCCACCAATCTTTTCTGGCGATGAAAATACTAAAATTCTGGATATTATTCCACCACCCGAAATACATTTGCTGGGTGTTGTCAGGACACTGATTGATAAAATGTCAGTAGAATGTGAGTAAGTAACGAACTATTGGATTAAAGAGAGCCAGTTTAAACGAGGAGCTACTCACGGTGGTACAGGCTTCAATGGATATTCTTGGAAAATTTTCCTTAGTAAACTTGATGTTCGCCGAGCGAAAAGTAATCTAGAATGTCTAAAATACATTGTTGCATTGAGGAGTTTCAAGAATGTTGTTGAAGATTGGTTTGGAAGTGAACTACGTGCAGAATATGAACAATCCATTCCAAAATTTAAAACAAGTTACTTGGAGTTAAACATTTCAGTTACTTCAAAAGTGTACCCAGTATTTCACCACGTCATTGTTCTAACAATATTAATCATGCGTGACATAATATTTTAATTTGTTGATAGAAAAATTTGTCTTTCTAATTATTGCTTTACAAATATACATTGACTTTATACGTATATTTAAAAAATAATATTTTGTTAACAGGACGTTTTTAAAAATTAATTTTCCTCTACTATTTGTATGTAGAAATAAGTAAACAAACACATTTCTTTTAATGTGGCCTTAACAAAAACGGCACTATCTGCGGTTTCCGTCATTGCGTATTTGAACGTAACAAATGTTCTAGAATCCAGATCTGCAATGATTTCCGAAGTGACAACACTTTCGAATAAAAATAACCTCAGGGCACCTGTGACAGCATCACTAACACCTCTGGTGCTCAAGGGTCGTGTACAGGAAGCAAAACATTCGCTTCTGCTAAGAGAACATACTGACATACTCCTTCATGGTAAATTCTACGGCATTGTACGTAGTCCAGATATATTGACGTGTCTGTGCAACATATTTCGCAAGTCTGCTGGATTGAGACCGTAGACTGAGGGATTACTTGTTGCCTATTAAGACGGCGTTAGAGACACCTAAGTTTACCTCAGGCGTGTACAAAATATGATACCAACTGCCGAGCGCGCAAGCAAGTGCCAGAAACACTTGATAATGTTTTCAGTGCGGTACTTCTGTGGTGCTGATGTAATACCCGTCTTACCATATGCCCAGGGGGAACTGGAGTCCATTGTGGAGAATGACGAGTGTAAGATATACTAGAATTTCTCGGTTTCTACCACTCAACGTATCAGTACTGCAAAGCCTGATGTTGTCCTTCAAGATCTGAAGACGAGGATCATTTACGTGATTGAATTCTCGGCATCAGTCGATGGTAACATCACGGCAAAGGAGGAAGAGAAACGGACTAAATACCAAGCACTCTTTTTCAAGCTTAGCGGGCTGTACCAAGGCTACAAAGTCCATCTTGTAGTTCTCATAATCGGCTGCCTTGAAGCTATGAAATCTCTATTTCTCAGCCAACTCAACAAGATTCCGACTTGCCAGCGTCAGGCTCAATCCGTCGCAAACCGGATGCAAAAGGCTGTTCTTCTGGGGTCACTTCATCTGGTCCATCAACACTGTTCCTCATGACATTCTGCAAAGATTAGCAGCTCTGAAAAAGTGTACAGAGGGGAAATCTCCACCTCCAACTGTCCCGTACAATGTCATCTCGCGTAAATTTTGCACTCTTGCTTACCTTCCTGGACAGAAGGAGCAGAAGTGGATCACGTACGCGTTTCGGTTGTTTCGGGATTGGTTTCTTTAAAGAACCATAGTCGTAGCTTCCGGAGCCTGCAACTTCTTATAATAATAATATAATATAAACGCAATTTCACGCATAACAACGCAATTTGCACATGGCCTACATTTACCGAATAAGATCTGAGGTTGAAACTGCATTCCGCCAGCGTCTTCAGGGTGCGCAGGCCAAAAAAAGGCTCAGGTGGACGTCGCGTGTATTCACCCTGAGCTGGCCCACAAAGGGACCAGAGAACATCTTGCTGATCAATTTAGATCCAGTAGGCGACGCCACCTTATATCAGAGATCGAAATAAGTAACATTGAGAAACAGGTGCAACAACAACTAGCATCATCGCACCCCACAGTTGCAGTGGAAGAGAAGGTTCATATGCCCGTGACACGAGACGCTATGGGCGACCGGGAGCTGGATCTGGGGAGGTAGCGGAGCAACTCTTTCATGGGCGACAGTCGTTAGGCCTGCAACGGCCAGAGCTTGTCCTTGGTACTTTTCAACTCATTGAATAGCTCAATGAGGAAATCCTGCGTCTCATGATGTGCTTCACTGCTGCCGTCCTAGAATTCGCAGAGCAAGAATCATTTATGAGAAACGGTCTGCCGAAATTTAGAGTCAACAAAGACCTTTTCCTGTCAGTTGGCAGCTTGAACACCGAGATACTGCCTCTGTTCTTGCAGCAGGATATGAGTTTGCTGCAGGTGCATACTCCTGCGTATTGCGGTGCGAACGCGCGTGCCAGTATGATGAACGTCTTACTGTGGATTCAACTATTTTGTTGAAAATTCGCCTTTTTTGCTTATTTTAACTCGTGAAAAATTCTTTTTTTTTTGGTTGCATAAAATTAATTTTTTAAACTAAAAATGTAACTATTCCATTTTTTTTCTTAGTTTAAAATTTAACTATTTGGTTGAAAATTCGACACGTTTAGTAGAAAATTCAACTCTTTATTTGAAAAATTAACTACTTGGTAGAAAATTAACTTTTTTTGTTGAAAATTCATCTATTTTATAGAAAATTTATCTTTTTGGGTAAAAAATTAATCTTCTTTTTTGAAAATTCATCTTTTTGACTGTGGATTCAACTATTTTGTTGAAAATTTTCCTTTTTCACTATTTTGAATGATGAAAATTCTTTTGTTTTTGCTGAAAATTAATTTTTCAAACTAAAAATGTAACTATTCCATTTTTGGTTAAAAACTTATATTTCTTAGTTGAAAATTCAACTATTTGGTTGAAAATTAAACTGGTTTGGTAAAAAATTCAACTATTCGCTGTCGGATGGAAAATTGAAGTCCTTTGTGGAAAATTCAGCTATTTTTCGAAAATTCGTCTTTTTGGGTATAAAATAATTCTTCTTTTTTGAAAATTCATCTTTTTGGCTGTAGATTTGACTATTTTGTTAAAAATTCGTCTCTCAGGCTTATTTCAGCTAGTAAAAAATTCTGCGTTTTCGCTAAAAATTATTTTTTAAGCTACAAATGTGACTATTCCATTTTTGTTTCATAACTTATTTTTTCAGTCGTAAATTTAACTATTAGGTAGAAAGTTGAATAATATTGGTGAAAAATGCAACTATTTGGTTGAAGATTAAACTTTCGATTACAAAATTTGATTACTGGGTAGAAAATTAACTTTTTGTTGAAAATTCGTCTTTTTGAGTAAAAAATTAATTTTCTGGCTGTGGATTCAACTATTTTGTTTGAATTCTTCTTTTTTTATTGCATTCAACTGGTGGAAAATTAATTTTTTCCTGTTAAAAATTAATTTTCCAAACTAAAAATTGAACTATCCGCCGGAAAATGTAATTATATCAGTAGAAAATTCAACTATTTATTTGAAAAATTAACTACTTGGTAATTTTTTGTTGTTGTTGAAAATTGATTTTTTAAACTGAAAATGTAACTATTTATCTTATTAAAAAAATAATTGTTTAAACAATGTATTATTGTTAATAATATTCTCGTTGAATAATTCTAGAAACGGCGGGTTTTTGTGAAATTTCAATCTTTTTGTCCACTTTTCATTTAGCGAAAATAATTATTTAAGCAAAAATAATATCGCTTATAGCTATCTTCTTTAATACTGCTGGATATTTTCGGGTTCTTTCTGAAATTTGTAATTTTTTGACAACTTTCCAATCAGAGTTGAGTAATAGTTAATTCATGTTGACAAAAATAATTGTTCAAACAATTTATTAATATTGGTAATGATATGTGTTTTTCCGTTTGAAATTTGCACATTTTTGTCCACTTTTCACTTAGTGAGGTAATAATTAATGCAAGTTAATAAAAGTAGTTGTTTAAAAAATGTGTTATTGTTTATAACTATCTTCTCATATATCGACCTATATGAAAAAATTAAAATAAAACAAAAAGCAGAACAATATTTTCTCTAATTCAGGGATAAATTACACCTTATTATATTTGATTAATATGAACCTAATTGCCCCTAATTTGCGATCAAATTTGGATAAGCGGTAATTTTCTTGACCCAATATTTCACTGATCTTTATCGACCTAAAATAACAATTTAATCGAGTTTGCTTCATATTCCAGAGAAAAGTTTCTCTTTATAAATAAATTAAATCGTCTCACTAAAAATACTGAGCCAGAACAATTAATGCGAGTGGAATGACAAGAAGGTAGTTTAAATAATTTGATAAAATCTGGAAGAACTGGAAATGGGTTTTACGAAAAAAGTCTACTCATAAATTTTTCCTATAATTTCGAAATAGCAGAATAATAATTTAACAGAAAATTATGAGGAAGATGTACCGTTTTTTCTTAGAGAATTGCCAAACTCTTAATTTCTCATGTATTGTAAGAGAAAAATTCATTTGAGAAGATTTCAGAAGATTGCACAAATTTTTTCACAAAGTTTTCCAAATATTTCACAAAGATTTCAACGATTTCTGACATTGAAAAAGACGTGTACAATAGCTATAAAAGTTTTCACACAAATTTTCCAAAGATTTTGGACATTTCACAAAGATTTCAAAAACTTTCAAAAGATTTCAAAGATTTTGAAAATTTTGAAAAGGGTTCAAAAAGATTTCCAACGATTTAAATATTTTTAAAAAGATTTCAGAAGATTTCAAAAAGATTTCAAATATTCGAGGGATTTCAAGCGATTACAAAAGATTTCCTGAAGATTTCACAAATTTTTAAAAGAATTCATGAAGATTTCAAAGATTTTAAAACATTTCAAAATATGTCAGAAGATTTCAAAAGATTGCATGAAAATTCCATATAATTAAATCATTTCAACAAATACAAAAGATTTTGCAGACAAAAATTTAAGAAAGATTTTGCTAATATTTCAAAAGATTTCACAAATAATTCAAAGATTTCGAAGGATTTCAGAGATAAAAAAAGACGTGTACAATAGATTTAAAAGTATTCAAAAAAATTTCCTAAAAATTTGGAACATGTCGCAAAGATTTAAAAAAACTTTTGAAAGATTTCAAGGATTTCAAAGATTTTAAAAAGGGTTTAAAAAGATTTCCAACGATTTCAAATTTTTTTAGAAGATTTCAGAAGGTCCAACAAAGATTTCAAGTATTCGAGGGTTTTAAACGACTACAATAGATTTAACAAATATTTAAAAGAGTTCATCAAGATTTCAAAAGTTTCAAAACTTTTCAAAGATTTCAAGAGATTTCAAAATATTTTATAATATTCCGAAAAATTGCATGAAGATTTCAAATAATCAAATGATTTTAATGAATAGGAAAGATTTTACAAACAAAAATTCAAGAAAGATTTCACAAAGATTTCAAAAGATTTCACGAAGATTTCAAAGATTTAAAATGATTTCAAGAGATTTCAAAACATGTAAAAAGATTTCAAAAGACTGCATGAAGATTTCAAATAATGAAATGATTTCAACGAATAAAAAATATTTTACAAACAAAAATTTAAGAAAGATTTCACAAATATTTCAAAATATTTTACAAAGATTTTGGACATTTCACAAAGATTTAAAAAACTTTCAAAAGATTTCCAGGATTTTAAATATTTTAAAAAGAATTTAAAAAGGTTTCGAACCATTTGAAATTTTGGGAGCATATTTCAGAAGATTTAACAAAGATTTTATATATTCGAGGGATTTCAAACGAATACAAAAGATTTCCTAAATATTTCACACATTTTTCAAAGAATTCACAAGGATTTCAAAGATTTCAAAACTGTTCAAAGATTCCAAGAGATTTCAAAATATCTCAGAAGATTTCAAAAGATTTCATGAAGATTTTATATAAATAAATTATTTCAACGATTATAAAAGATTTTACATACAATAATTTCTGAAAGATTTAACAAATTTTTTAAAAGATTTCACAAACATTTCGAAGATTTAGGTAATAAAAATTTCCTAAACAGTAAAACAAAAAAAGATTTTCGGATTTTAAAGATTTTAAAAAGTTTATTACAACAGATTTCAAAGATTTCAAAAAATTTCAAAGATTTGAAACGATTTCAAGAGATTTTAGAAGATTTCAGAAGATTGCATGAAGATTTCATATAATTGAATTATTTCAACGAATACAAAATATTTTACAAGCCAAATTTTAAGAAAGATTTTACAAATATTTAAAAATATGTCACAAAGATTTCAAGGATTTCAGAGATTAAGAAAAACATGTTCAAAAGATAAAAAAGTTTTCACAAAAATTTCCCAGAAATTTCGGACATTTCACAAAGAGCTAAAAATCTTTCAAACGATTTCAAGGATTTTAAAGATTTAAAAAAGGGTTCAAAAAGAATTCGAACGATTTGAAATTTGTTGAGAAGATGTCAGAAGATTTAACAAAGATTTCAAATATTCGAGGGATTTCAAACGATTACAATAGATTTCCTAACGATTTCACAAAAATTTCAAAGAATTCATTAAGATTTCAAACGTTTCAAAACTTAGCAAAAATTTCAAGAGATTTAAAAATATTTTAGAAGATTTCAAAAGATTTCATGAAGATTTTGTAGTATTGAATTATTTCGACGAATACAAACCAGTTTATAAACCGAAATTTAAGAAAGATTTCACTAATATTTCAAAAGATTTCACGAATATTTGAAAAATTTAAAACGATTTCAAGAGATTTCAAAACATTAAAAAAAATTTAAAGACTGCATGCAGATTTCAAATAATTAAATGATTTCAAGGAATAAAAAATATTTTACAAAAAAAAAATTTAAGAAAGATTTCACAAATATTTCAAAATATTTCACAAAGATTTCAAAGATTTGAGAGATTGAAAAAAGACGTGTACACTAGATATAAAAGTTTTTACAAAAATTTCCCAAAGATTTTGGAGATTTCACAAATATTTAAAAAACTTTAAAAAAATTTCAAGGATATTAAAGATTTTAAAAAGGGTTTCAAAAGATTTCGAACTATTCGAAATTTTTTTAGAAGATTTCAGAAAATTTAACAAAGATTTCAAATATTCAAGGGACTTAAAGCGATTAGAAAAGATTTTCTAAATATTTCACACATTTTTCAAAGAATTCATAAGGATTTCAAAAATTTCAAGAGATTTCAAAATGTTTTAGAAGATTTCATAAGATTAAAGAAAGATTTCACAAATGTTTCAAAAGAATTCACAAAGATTTCCAAAACTTAAAACGATTTCAAGATATTTCAAAACATTTCAGAACATTTCAAAAGATTGCATGAAGATTTCATAGAAATAAATTATTTCAACGAATACAAAATATTTTGCAAATAAAAATCTGAGAAAGATTTCACAAATATTTCAAAGATTTCAAGGATTTTAGAAATCAAAAAAAGACGTGTACACTAGATTTAGAAGTTTCACAAAAATTTCCCAAAGTTTCTGGACATTTCACACAGATTTTAAAAAACTTTCAAAAAATTTCAAGGATATTCAAAATTTTAAAAAGGGTTTGAAAAGATTTCGAACTATTCGAAATTTTTTGAGAAGATTTCAAAGATTTCAAATATTCAAAATATTTCCAAATATTTCACGAAGATTTCAAACGTTTCAAGGATTTCAGAGATTAAAAAAAGACGTGTTCACTAGATATAAAAGTTTTGAAAGAAGCTCCCCATAGATTTTGGACATTTCACTAATATTTAAAAAACTTTCACCAGATTTCAAGGATTGTAAAGATTTCAAAAAGAGTTCAAAATGATTTCGGAAGATTTGAAATTTTTTGAGAAGATTTCAGAAGATTTAACAAAGATTTCAAATATTTGAGGGATTTCAATCGATTAAAATAGATTTCCTAAAGATTTCAAAAATATTTCAAAGAATTCATCAAGATTTCAAAGATTTCAAAACTTTTCAAAGATTTCAAGAGATTTAAAAATATTTGAGAAGATTTAAAAAGATTGCATGAAGATTTCATATAACTAATTTATTTCAACGAGTACAAAAGATTTTACAAGCAAAAATTTAAGAAAGATTTCACAAATATTTCAAAATATTTCACAAAGATTTCAAGGATTTCAGAGATTCCAAATGTTCGAGGGATTTCAAATGGTTACAATAGATTTCCTGAAGATTTCAAAAATATTTCAAAGAATTCATAAGGATTTTAAAGATTTCAAAACTTTCCAAAGATTTCAAGGGATTTGAAAATATTTTAGAAGATTCAAAAAGATTGCATGAAGATTTCATATAATTAAATCATTTCAACGAATACAAAGGATTTTACAAACAAAAATTTAAGAAAGATTTCACAAATATTTCAGAATATTTCACAAAGATTTTAAAGATTTAAAGGATTTCAGAGATTAAAAAAAGACGTGTACGCAAGATGTAAAAGTTTTGAAAAAAGTTCCCCATAGATTTTGGACATTTCACTAATATTTAAGAAACTTTCAAAAGATTTCGAAGATTTTAAAGGTTTTAAAAAGGGTTCAAAATGATTTCGGAAGATTTGAAGTTTCTTGAGAAGATTTCAGAAGATTTAACAAAGATTTCAAATATTTGAGGGATTTCAATCGATTACAATAGATTTCCTAAAGATTTCAAAAATATTTCAAAGAATTCATCAAGATTTCAAAGATTTTAAAACTTTTCAAAGATTTCAAGAGATTTCAAAATATTTTAGGAGATTCCAAAAAATTTAATCAATATTTCAAATAATTCAATGATTTCAACGAATACAAAATATTTTACAAACAAAAATTCAAGAAAGATTTCACAAAGATTTCAAAAGATTTCACAAATATTTCACAAATATTTCACAAAGATTTCGATGATTTCAAAGACTTTACAAAGATTTCAAAACATTCCCAAAGATTTGATAAAAACAAATTATGTTCGCAAAAAATTAAGAATTTGTTTATTTATGGTTCTGCCTTCTTCAAAAATTGTTGTCCAATAAGAAATGATATTTCTTATTTTTTTACATGTATAATAAAGGTTAATTTTATTATTTCATATAAAAATTGTAGATTTGTTTCCTAGTTTGAAAATTGACCTATTCCATTTTTAGAAAATCAATCAATTATATCAATAGAAAATTCATTCTTTTTTAAGATTCATCATTTTAGTTGAAAATTTATCTCTTCTGTTGAAAACTTGACTATTTTGTTGGTAATTACTTTCATGGTTGAGAATTGATTTTTGAACTAAAAATGTAACTCTTCTCTTTTTCATCAAAAATTAATATTTTTCTCGAGAATTAATATTTTCTAGTTGAAAATTCATGTATTTCGTTATACCAATCGTCCTTTCTAAAATTAAACTATTCAATTGAAAATGAACTTTTTTGTTGAAAATTAAGCCATTCTTATGAATTTTTAAACATAAAATTACCTTTTTCGTTAAAAAATCATATTTTTGTATCAAAAATTCAACTATTTTGTAGACAATTTATCATTTTGGCTTTTAAATTCAAAAATTTTTTTTTAAATTAATGTACTTTGTTTGAAAATTCGTGTTTTTTGTAGAACATGAATCTTCTTGCTGGAAGCTTTATATTTTTGGTTAAAATTTAACTGTTTGTTTAAAAATTAATATTTTTCAGTTGAAACTTCAACTACTTGGTTGAGAATTGATCTAGTTTTCAAAACATTAATATTTTTAGAGATTCACCTTGTTGATTTAAAATTAAAATGTTTTCTTGAAATTTTGTTTTATTTTGTTAAAAAGTAATTTTTCGTCTAAAAATTGCGCTATTCCATTTTTGATTAGAAATTTATCCTTTATGAGTTGAAAGTTTAACTATTATTTTAAAAATTCGTTCCATATTTAGTTAAAAACGCAATCCAACTCAAAATCTAACTCTACTATTTTTGGTTCAAAATTGATCTTTTTGTTTAAAAATTTATCTATTTTGTTGAAAATGCATCCTTTTCAGTTAAAACTTCAACTAATTGGTTGAAAGTTGATCTAATTTTTCAAAATTTAATATTTTTTTAGGATTCACCTCCTTGGCTTAAAATTTAACTTTTTTTCTGGAAAAGTAGATTTTTTTAAATTTAAAAAGTAATTTTTTATCTGAAAATTGCACTATTTCATTTTTGATTAGAAAATTATTAAATAAAAATTTTTAAATATAATTTAGGGCTACGTTACTTTTCAGTGGGGGGGGGGAATACAAAACTGTGTTTGGAAAATTTTATTGTTCGGGAATTTCGCAGTCCGGAAATTTTGATATTCTGAAACTTTATTATTCGTGAAGTTTCCAATTCAAGAATTTTATCATTCGGAAATTTAATTATTCGGGAATTTCGCAGTTCCGAAATTTTATTATTCGGAAATTATATTATTCGGGAATTTTATTATTCGGGAATTTTCCTATTTAGGAATTTTATAATTCAGGAATTTTATTGTTCGGGAGTTTAATTTTTCGGGAATTTAATTATTCGAGAATTTTCCGAATCAGGATTTTTATACTTCGGCAATTTTATAAATTCTAGAACTTTATTATCGTAGAATTTTCCCATTCGAGAATTTTACAGTGTCGAAAATCGAAAAAATTTCTCACTTTTCAAAAAAAGCCGTTTTTGGACCACCCTAATACATAAAAAAAAAACGGAAAATTCTCATTCGAGATTTCTCCTCTAATTCATATTTACGTCATTGATTAAGAGCACGTTGAAAGTTGCGGAAACAAAACTTTCGTAAGGACTTTCCAGGATTATAAATACTTGTGACAGAAAACGAAAGTCCGGGATTTTTCCATTTTCATTACATTGCGTCTGAAAGCGTAATCCAAGACCATTAAAATTAAGTAACTATTTTTTTACAAAACATGCTTTCTTGATAATAATTATTTAAAAAATCAGGAGTGGAATTAAATATTAAAAAAAATTTATGATTCACAGAGTGTCAGCCAGAAACATGGGGAAAGTATTGTATGCATGAATGCAATTGCACTCGCGAAAGTGCGTGTAATCCAGTAAATGGCAGATGCGAGTGTCCGCCTGGATGGCAAGGGATTAGGTAAGCACTTAATTTCAAATTGGAATTGAAATCGAAAAAGTAATAACCGTTTTTATTGATTCAGTGGAAGGCTTAAGCCTGAAATCCTCTTGCAGTTTAAAACTCATTTTTCTCTTTGAAACTTTAAATTTTTTGTTTCATAGCTCACTGTTTACTTACCAACTTCTTACTGTTTTTTATGAAATAACCAAACCAAACGATTTCATTTTTAAGAAAAAAAAATCTCAGAAAAAAGACAATTTTTCAAATCAAAAAGACGAATTTTAAACTAGAGTTGAATTTTCAACCTAGAAAGACAATAAGTTAATAATGATAATTATTATTAACTTCAGCCAATTAAGAAAAAAGAAACTTTGAACAAAAAAAAAGTTAATTTCTAACAAGAAGTTTTGATTTTCTACCAAAAAGATGAATTTTTAACAAAATAGATCAACTTTGAATCAAATAGTTGAATTTTCAACCGAAAATATGAATTTGCTACTAAAAACGAGGAATTTTTGTCAAATTACATACATTTTTAACGAAATAGTTGATTTTTTATACTGAAAAATGTCAAATTTTAATCAAAGGGTAATCTTTGAATTCTTTTTTTTGTTAATTAATTTTCTAAAAAATTGTTGAATTTTCTACAAAATAGTTCTATTTTCAATAAACTATTGAATTATCCTCTACAAAGCCAATAAAATACATCAACTTTGAACCAAATAGTTGAATTTTGAACAAAATTTATCAATTTTGAACTGAATAGTTGAATTTTGAACCAAAAAGATTAATTTTCTACTAAAAACGACGAATTTTCAATAAATCAAATTAAATTTTCAACCAAATAGTTGATTTCTTATGCTAAAAAATATCAAATTTTAATCAAAGGGTTTATATTTATTCATTCATATTTAAAAAAATTAATTTTCCCCAAAAAAACTCATTTTCTACAAAATTGTTGAATTTTCATCTGAAAAACAGTTGAATTTTCAGTTTAAAAAATTAATTTTTAGTATACAAAAAACAAATTTTCAACAAATTAGTTGAATTTTCAAACTAGAAAGACTTTTGAGCCAACAAAGAAAAAAAACTTTGAACAAAAAAAAAATGAATTTCTAAAAAGAAGTTTTTATTTTCTACGAAAAAGATTAATTCTTAAAAAAATAGATCAACTTTGAACCAAATAGTTGAATTTTCAACTCAATTCATTAATTTTTAACCGAATAGTTGAATTTTCAAACAAAAATATGAATTTGCTACTAAAAACGACAAATTTTCAACAAATTACATAAATTTTTAACCAAATAATTGATTCTTTATAATCAAAAATATCAACTTTTAATCAAAGGGTAATGTTTGAATTCGTATGCCAAAAAATTAATTTTCACCAAAAAAAAAACATTTTCTGCAAAATTGTTGAATTTTCTACGAAAAAGTTTAATTTTCAATAAATTATTTAATTTTCCTCTACAAAGCTAATAAAATACATCAACTTTGAACCAAATAGTTGAATTTTCAACCAAATTTATCAATTTTTAACCGAATAGTTGAATTTTCAACCAAAAAGATTGATTTTTTACTAAAACCGACGAATTTTTAACCAATTACATAAATTTTTAACCAAACAGTTGATTTTTTATACTAAAAAATATCAAATTTTAATCAAAGAGTAATCTTTGAATTCTTTTTTTTTTAATTAATTTTCAGCGAAAAAAAAAACTAATTTTCTACGAAACTGTTTTGAATTTTCAACTAAATTATTGAATTTTCCTCTGCAAAACAGTTGAATTTTCGAGCAAATTTTTTAATTTTCAGTTTGAAAAATTAATTTTTATCATACAAAAAACAAATTTTCAACAAATTAATTGAACTTTCAACCAAGAAAGACTTTTCAGCCAATAAAGAAAAAAAAAACTTTGAACAAAAAAAAATGAATTTCTAAGACGAAGTTTTGATTTTCTACGAAAAAGATGAATTCTTAACAAAATAGATCAACTTTGAACCAAAAAGTGGAATTTTCATTCAAGAAAATTGATTTTCTGCTAAATAAGATGAATTTTCAACAAAATTCCTCAATTTTTAACCGAATAGTTGAATTTTCAACCAAAAAGATGAATTTTCTACTGAAAACGACGAATTTGTAACAAATTAAATTAAATTTTTAACCAAATAGTTGATTTTTATACTAAAAAGTATCAAAATTTAACCAAAGGAAAATCTTTGAATTATTTTTTTTAAATTAATTTTCAGCAACAAAAAAACTAATTTTCTACAAAATTGTTAAATTTTCTACAAAATAGTAAAAAAATATCAATTAAAATAGTAAAAAAATATCAATTAAAGAGTTGAATTTCCAAACGACAATTATTAATTTAAAAAAAAAAATTAATTTTCGACAGTAGATTTTCTATTTCAAAAAATTAATTTTCAGCGACAAAAAACGAATGTTCTCAAAAAAGTAGTAGAATTTTAAACCTAGAATTATGAATTTGTCACCAAATAGCCTAATTTTCTATCCAAAAGGACCGAAAAATATGACTTTTGGACAAAATTGTTGAATTTTTAATCAAATGGTCTAATTTTAAACCAAAAAAATTGAACTACAATCAGAAACATTTTAATTTGAATTTTCATGCCAAGAAAGATGAATTTTTCATAAGACAGTTGAATTTTAAACAAAAAGGTTAATTCCCAACCAAGAAAAACGAATTTCAAACAAAAGTTGAGTTTTCATCAAAACAATTAGATTTTAATACAAATGGAAGAATTTTCGGTCAAAAGAAATTAATTCTGAACCAAAAATATAATAGTAGACTTTTCAACCAAGAAGAATTAATTGTCATCCAATCGGGTTACAAATTGTAACATTTTCCCGAAACTCCTTCCTCAAAAAAACTGTTGCCTAATTCACGGATGACCCCTTATTACATCGTTTTTTCCATAATTTTTATGTAAATCACTAATTCGAACTTTACTTTTGGCTACAGATGTGAAGAGAAGTGCCCTCCTGGTCGATGGGGCCTTTACTGTGGGTTCACATGCTCTTGTAGCGACCAACTCTCAGGCTGCCATCACGAAACCGGAGAGTGCTTTGACCTTGAAGTATCGTTCGATCCAGTACCGACTGTTAAAGAGTGGACACTTAGTGAACTAACCCCTTCTTCCGGTGCAACAACCGACATTTCCTCCCCTCTCTATTCTGAACCGGAAAACAATACTGACTTTATTGACGTAACAAACCCAGATGACTTTGATGATTCCAATCTAGATGATTTGCAAATCATCAGGATCTCGAGGACCACAGAGGAAACAGAAAGTAATCTTTGAAACATTCGTTACTCAAAAATTCCATAAGAACCATTTTACCAACATGCTAATTGAAAATTATTTTCGATTGTCAGATGATTCACTTGAGGCTTCTTTGAAGAGTAGCGAAACCCAAGCCACGATGCACATTTCATCAACAAAGAAGTACTCCTACGATGAAACTCGATCTCCAGGATCAACCACCTACCAAACTCTTCAGGTTCCAGTTCCAACTGAAATTATGCCGAGGAAGAATTCAATATCAACAACCAATACTGGTCAGGTACACATTTTTGAAGATCAAACTGGAAGTCAGAACTTTGATTCTGGAAAACCCGGTTTTGGATCCACTGATGAATTTGGGATTGATCCTCAAGTTGTCATGTCTCCCAAAACGGATTATGTCAAAAACGTTCGAAGAGGTAATTTTCATTTTGGAAAGTTTAATAATTATTTATTGTTTGTAAAGTTCACCAAGATCCAAACTTTAAATAATAGCAGCAACAGTTAACAGTCAACTGGTTATTAAATTTAGATCTTCTTGCGTTTGAAGGCTTTTTGTTCAATTCTGTTACACAAGTTGACTCTACAAATTATTAATCTAGACACAGTGATCTTTTTTCCTTTCACATATGGTTCTTAGAATACTGTTTCTCAAAACTGATTTCTATAATACATTGTGTTTTTAGAAGTTCAAAAGACATTGACATCTCAAAATTACATACAAAATTTCTGCCAATTGAAAACCTTTCTTTTAAGGAATCAAACTTTTTAGAAATAAGGAATAATGGACATTAATAAAATTATGAAAGAAAGCAATGCCCTTTGCTACATATTGAAGATGGTAAAAGAAAGATATATCCTCAGAAATATGTATATATTCTCAAACCCGTCTTTTTCTTAAAGATAATTTTTATAAATATTTAGTATACAATATCTTAAAGTCCGCTAATTTGAAAATTATAAATCTTTACACGTGTGATTTAATGTTCTGATGATTGTCTCTTTCCTTTTTCTCCCATTTTTGTCATTTGTTATACTGTTGTTACTGTCGTTAGTTATACTGTTATACTGTCTCTAATGAGTTGATTAAAATGATTTTTTGGAAAAATTCTTCTCTCATTTGGAGGCTTTTTGTGTATTTCGGTATATGTTTTTGAATATTTTTGTCTAAATTTACTAAACAGAGACATTGAAACCTTACAGGCAGAAACCTTGCGGTTGTTCTTTAAAATTCGATTCTTGCTCAACTATAAAAATTATTGATCTAGACACAATGATCGTTTTTCCTTTTACATATGGTTTTTATGATACTGTTTCTTCAAATTGATTTCTATGATATATTGTGTTTCCGGTAGTTCCTTGAAATTACATAAAAAATTTCTACTAATTCGAAATATTTTTTTAAGAAAACAAGCTTTTTTAAATAAACAATTTTAATGATTTACGTACAAACTAAATCTCATTTCATAGGGATGTAATTACTCAAAATCGACTTCTGTTGCATAAATTTGTGCATTTTCACAAGTTTAAGAGAGAAATAACATCTTTACGATTAAAATTATTTTAATTAAAAAAAAGTCATATCATGATATCGTGGTACCTACCAAAAATAAGGTTGATATTAGGGTGGTCCAAAACTGCAATGGAATTTTTTTTTTTTAATTTTTATGAATAACGCTCGGAAATTTTTTCAAATCCACACAAAAATAAATCCATTAAAAAAAATGATATTTAGAGGTGGCGCAAGACCCATGAAGTTGATCACGTATTTACCATAAGAAAAAATACGCTTATGTAAATTTAATTCAGAATCCTCAATATTCGCTGAATCGAGTTGAAACTCGACATTTCTCTTTGAAATTAGCTATATAATAGAAATAAAATATGACTTTTTAAATATCACCCCCATAAGTCTGTTTTACAGGGTTCCGAAAAAACTCCTTTATTGAAAAAATGGGTTTTTTATACATAAACACTACTTTATACTTATGATTAGATATTAAGATGAATTTTTTAAACAATTTATTACTGTTTTTAGCAATTTTCTCTTAGAATGGAGATAGAAAGTCGCGATTTTATCAAAAATATTCCACTTTCTGTCCAATTTCCGATTAGAAAAAGGTAATAGTTTATTGATGTTAACAAACGTAATTGCTCAAATAATTTATTATCATTGTTAATAATATTATCTTTGAATAATAATGCTAGAATGTTGCGGTTTCTTCTGAAGCGTTTAACTTTGCTTTGCCTTTTCAGTTATGAACAAATGATAAATAAACATTAGAGGGAAACATATTTTGAACAATCTCTTTCTTTTTCATGAATATATTTTTTGCTGGAGGGGAACTGATATCAAAATATGTTCGATTTCAAAATTTTCGTTTACTCTTTGCAATAAATGATTCTTGTTAAAGGTAACTTATTATTTGTTCATAACTAAAAAGTCAAAGGAAAATTAAAGATTTCAGAAAAAAACAACTAAGTGAAAAGTGGACAAAAAGTTTAAAAGTTCACAAAAAACAGCAACTTTTTAGCACTTATCTTAGAGAAGATTATATGAATGATAAAAATGAATGAAAAGTATGGAATGAACAATAGTTTGCAACAAACAATTTGCATTAAAAAAAAAACGCAAGTGGATTTATTTTTGTGTGTATTCTAACAAATTTCCCGGCGTTATTCATAAAAATTCAAAAAAAATTTTCGGCACCACCCTAGTGTGCATATATTACTCATAAACATTATTTCAAAAATGTCTATGGAAGAAAGCTATACTTGTTGCTATCTATCAAAAATCTTAGGCAAAGGAAGATATATTCTCAGAAATATGTATATATTCTCAAAACCGTCTTTTCGTTGAAAATAATGTTTATAAATGTTTAGAGCATACAATATTTTAAAGTCTGCTAATTTGAAAATTTTAAATCTTTACACGTATGATGGAATGTTCTGATGATAGACTGTCGTTAGTTATATTGTTATACCCTCTCCAATTATTTGATTGAACTGATTTTTTTGAAGAATTCTTCTCTCGTTTGAAGGCTTTTTGTGCGATTCTATTTATATTTTTAAAAACTATTTTAGAAATGTTGTCAACAAAAACTTGAGTCATAGACCATGCTGACGTTTTTTAAAATTCCGTTCTTCGTCTTGGTGTTGATGACAATATTTCTCAAAATTGATTTCTGTGATACATTGTATTTTCAGAAGTTTAAGAGATAACTGACATCTTCAAAATACATTAAAAGAATTTACTAATTGAAAACAGTATAATATTCTGATGATTAAACATATTCTTTTTCCCTTTGTTATATAATCGTCTCTAACGAACCGATTACACTGATTTTTGGAAACATACTTCTCCTCTTTGAAGACTTTTTAGGCAATTCTGTTACACAAGGTGACTTTTTTTAGTTATGTTTTCAAAGATTCTTTTCTGATTATTCATTTTTGAAAATGTTCTTTGATCAATTTATTTCCTATTAGTTCGAATTATTACTTCGTGCTCGTTGATGTGAAATCCCGGCTTATTTACTGACCATGGAGTAATAATTCATGTCCTTTGAACAAACAATAATTCATATTGTGTGAACAGAAAATTCACTTAACTTCATCATCCCAAAGTGCATGGTCATATTTCATATTGTGTGAACCTGATATATACATACATACAAACATATATATATATATATATATATATATATGTGTATGTGTATGGGGCTTCTTAAAAGTACCAAGACCGGTTTTTGGGCTCCAACCCTCAACGTTAAAAGACAGCCCCTTGTTACCACGCAGATGTGATTGTCAAAAAATAATAATTTTCAGGATTTTACTGTGTCACTAGAGTCTCTGATTTTTGTGCTCATCTAAAATACCAGGTCCGCTTTTTGAGCTCTAACCGTTAACGTTTAAAAACAACTCCTTGATACTACGCAGATGTGACTTTGTCAATAAATAACCTTTTTCAGAATTTCACTGTGTCAATAGAGTCTCTGATTTTTGGGCTCCTCGAAAATATCATGACCGATTTTTGGGCTTCAATCCTCAACGTTGACAAGCAGCCCTTTGATACATTGTAGTTACGACTTTGTCAAAAAATAATATTTTTTTAATTTCTGCAGTATTAATAAAGTCTCTGATTTTTGGGCTTTTCAAAAATACAAAGTTGAATTTTCCAGCTCTAGCCGTTAACGTTAAAAAATAATCCCTTGATACCATGCAGATACGACTTTGTCAAAAAATAGTATTTTAGAAATGTTTGCAGTGTCATTAAAATCTCTGCCTTTTAGGCTCCTCAAGAATACTGAGACTGTTTTTTGGGCTTCAACCCTTAACGTTGAAAATATAACCCCTTGGTACCACGCAGATATGACTTTTTCGAAAAATAATCATTTTCAGAACTTTACTGTGTAAATAGATTTACTGATTTTTGGGCTCCTTCAAAGTAACAAGATCGGTTTTTGGGCTCTAACCCTCAACTTTAAAAAACAACCCCTTGCTACCGCGCAGATGCGACTTGATCAAAAATAATCTTTTACAAATTTCAGCAGCGTTAATAAATTCTCTGACTTTTGGGCTCTTCAGATGTACCAAGACCTGTTTTTGGGCTTCAACTCTTAACGTTGAAAGGCAACCCCTTGCTACCACACAGATATGACTTTGTCGAAAAATAATCATTTTCGGAATTTTACTGTGTAAATAGAGTCTCTGATTTTTGGGCTCCTTAAAAATACAAAGTCGGATTTTTGGGCTCTAACCGTTGACGTTAAAAAACAATTCCTTTATACCATGCAGATGCGACTTTGTCAAAAATAATATTTTCAGAATTTTACTGTGTAAATAGAGTCTCTGATTTTTGGGGTCCTCAAAAATACCAACTTTGGTTTTTCGGCTGCAAACCTTTACGTTGAAAAATAACCCCTGGGTACGACGCAGATGAGACTTTCTCAAAAAATAATCTCTTTTATAATTTTAAAGTGTCAATAGAGTCTCCGATATTTGGGCTCCTTGAAAATTCAAATTTGAATTCGTAGATAGGCCTTTCATTTCTTAGACGTATGGGTGGTTTTTGCAAAAAAAAAGTGCAAGCATTCAAGAGCCGATAAAAATCTCAATACTACTTTCTATTTTGTTTTTTCCAGGTTTGAGTTTTTTCTAAGTGGGTGGTTTTTTGCACACAGGGGTCGATTTTTTGAATTTTTCGTTTGTGCTCTCGAGATCCCAAAATTCTTCTGTACTTTGTTTATTTCGAGTTCGAGTTTTTACATAGGGTGTACTTATATTTTCAGTAGGGTTGGTTTTTGGAAATTGATTGTTGGCGCGTGCAAGAGGCCAAAAAAGGCCAGACATTCTGTCGTATTTGATTTGTATTTTTTTTTTAATTTTCATGGTAGCACCTTCACTCCAAATTTTAATTTTCAAAAAAAGTAGTGAATCCCGAAAATCGGAAATACAGCCCAAAAAAGCCCAAAATTCTGATACAAAGAAATTTGGAAATTTCGATTGTGGAGGTGCTAGGTTGATGGACCTCCCGAAACGAATAGTTTTTTCTCGATACGAACTGGGCTAATCGATTATCGATGCACCTCAAGTTGGGCATCTGTTCGGTTTGAATCACTTTTCACAGTTGGGCAAAAATTTCTTGGTAAGATATAATAGAGAATAGTAACAGTAAACGCAACGAGGTTGAATATAAAGTGGCTTTATAACAACTTATTTTATAACAATTAATAAGACGCTTTATTCGATAAATGAGTAATTACGCATCAAGATGAAACACATATGCAATGAATATGGAAGATATTTGGATGAAAAATTGTTTAATATATGAAAGACTTGGTATTATATTAAATTGGACTTACCAACAAAATCAAGAAACATCATGAACAAGAGGAACAGCGTTAGGAGAGAGATCTCCATTTTAGTATAGGACAAAGAGAGACTTGGTAATGAATTTCTCGGACCGCAACTGAATGAGTCTTGAATATTTTTTACTTGTATATATACTGGTCATTATCTTCTTATTGTTGACGAAATCGCTCATTCGCAGGAAGGGATTTTTCCACCTCCACTGGCCTCTACTCATTTAACGTCACCATAGCGACCACCACCCCAAGTTTTTCGAGCTGATCAAAAGGAAGTGATGGTGGAATTATAACATGTGGCCTTTGGTTCGATTTTCCCTCTCTGTACAGGCCTGGTCTACCTTTTCCAGCTCCACCAATCAAGTTTGAGACATTTTCAATTTTTCTTCTCAAGTGCTGGAGGAGACATTCACAAGATACGTGGTAATTTTAGGGAGTGGGGAGGGGTCCTTCAAAGTATCTGTGAATTACGTATTCCGTGAATGACCCCGGACGTCTATAGCCTATAGTCTATATTACATGAAAAATGTAGCGGAGAAAAATTTATGCAATACATGGATCCTCTGAAATTTTTTCCGTTGAATGGAATGACATTATCAGTCTTACCGTAATTCACAGATTGAAACATATTGTTTGAATAGTCTAAGCTTCAGTAGAGATAAGGTTGTATCCACAAGAACACTTTCAGGAAGAACTTCTTTCATGGTTTTGTAAGAGATTCTTAACCAAGAATTGTCCGATCTATGTAATTCAAAAAACTATTTCAAAATATGCTGACTGTTTGAACGAAGATTCCAGCGAAAAAGATTTTTTGTTGAATCTTATCTCTGCCGAGGCTTCTATTTTTTTTTCAACAACCTCAGAATCAAATTCTTTTTATGTAAAATCATCTCTTAACGAAATGATTTACATCAATTTCACCACTTATAATTTTTGAATTTTTGTTTTAAATTTGACGCCACATTGATAACCGAGTTATCAGTAATAAAAATTGGGGAAGGGTCGCGCGATTTTTCTGAAATAAAAAAAAATAAAAAATTAAGGAAAGGGTGGCATGCGACTTTAAATGCGCTCATATGCGCCACCCGTTGAGAATTAAAAAAATTCTCTACGATATGGATGTTTTAACACATTGCGAAGTGATGAGGAAAGGAAAAAAAATAGTTTGATTTTTAAACTGTCCGCTTTAAAAATATTTCTTTTTTTTTTATTAAAAAATGTTTAAAACTCTTTTCAATACAACTTCGAATGCGCTCATACATGCGTCACACCTTAAAAATTAACAATAAACCATAATCAACCCTCTCCTTACAAGACAATTACCATACCTTAATTATAAAATATGTGGAATACGTAATAATTGATCTGAGGTCTTCAAGTCCCTGGAAAATTTGAGGCTTGACAAATTTTGAATGTGCTAGAATATAAAGGGCGATTGCAAAAATGTTGAAGACTTTGAGTGCCAAAGTACGATTTAGTAAAATTTGAAAATTGTAGACAATTTAGTTTAGAAATTATAAATAAAAAAGTACGCAAAATGTCTCGTGACGTACGAGTCCCAAACTTCAAATTTAAAATTAAAAAATGCCAAATATTACAATACTGCAATTTTTTCTGATAAATATTTTAACTGCCGCCCCTGATGTGATGATAGAGCAGGGATTTTGGTTCCATGCCTAGAGGTAGGCCGGGAATCGACAAATAGGATCATATGAACTCCTATCTAATACAACGCTGCTGAAGGCTGGTGACCTCACCATAAAACCTCAACCAATTGCGACTCTCTCGGTTTCTATTCCTTCTCCTCAACCCCCCACAGTAACTCAAGTTTGGTGGAACTGGAGTTACAACTAGACTCTCCACCATACGACGAATCACTACTTAACTTGGACATGATTTCGACTCGCAAAATAAATTTTGCGCATGAAGCTGGTGGTTCGGTGTACAATCTAAATAATGAGTTATACCCACAATAAAATAACCTCGGAATGGACTGAAACTTTGATTGACGAGATGCATGGACACGGTAAATGTGAAGGTCGAGTTTCAGAAGATGAATGGAGACTGGGGGTTTGGAATGCTAGGGGGTAAATGATTTTGAGGTGAGGAAATTACGAGAAACTATGCACGTAAGGAAGCTAGATTTCAGAAGTATATATTGAATCACATGGTAATCAAGAGGTCAGTTTGATTATGAATCAAGGGTATGTATTTCCCAGATTGTTGTGGGTTAGAATGAAAGTAGGAATCAGAAGATTATTTATAAAAATGTGCTACGCGTCAGTTGATAGTGATCCGAGGGAAGTCAAGGACGCCTTCTGGGACACTTCAAATGATAGAATAAGTACTTGCGATGATGGTGAAAGAATCATTCTGCTAGGAGATATCAAAGGATGCGTCGGCGTCTAACGTCAGGGTATTATAACGGAGAAATACTTGGTTTAGAGATGGAATGATCCACATGTACACCTGGTGTACAGGAAATAGCCACATTATAATTTACTTACTCATTGCGGATGAAAGACTAAGAGAACTAGTAAAAGATACAAGATTCGCGAGGGGCTCTGAATGCAATACTGACCATTATCTTCTAGTCTCCAAAATAAACTTAGGGCGCGGTTGAAGAAGAAAGAGAACCAAGCAAATGAAACGAACGCGAATAAAGATTGAAATTTTACAGAAACCGGAAGTGAAATAGACTTTCAGAATGAGTTAAGCAAACGAATAGATAGGGCGACTTGGGAAGTACTTATAAGCAATAATGATATTGAGGGCGCATTAACTATGTTACGGGATGTCATTGTTAAAACTGAGACTGAAGTGTTTGGTACGGCTGTTGTAGGAAGAAAGTGTGGTGATGCATGGTGGAATTATGAAATTGAGACAGCCTGACAAGAAAACAAAGAAGCGTACGAGAAAACGTTGAACATTACAGGTATTAGCGATGAGGAGAGGCTAATAGGCTAAATAGGCTAAAAAATGATTACAGACACAAAAATAGGAAAGTTAAACGACTAGTCAAGGAAAGTAAAGATGAAATCAGAACGGAAAAAGAGAAGAAAATAGAAAACGACTTTAAAGGAAGCAAGAAACGAATATTTAAAAATATGGAGGGAAGTGAAAGTACAGAGTTTGTCAGCATGAGAAACAACAAAAGTGAAATACTATAAGATACAGACCGGATAGTAGACGCTTTGAAAAACTCTTTTAAAGAATTATTAGGAGGTGAAGCTAGAGGATAACAGAACTGCAACATAGAACATAATGCATTAGAAAACTCAATTGAGAAAGTATGTGTCACTGAAGATAGACATATAATTAGGAACTTAAGACACGGTAAGGCTGCAATGAAAGCAACTGCAGTGATTACAGAGGTACCAGCTTATTAAGTACCGTGAGTAAAATATACTCAAAAATACTTATCCGCACGATCATGAAAATAACAGAAGAAAAGATATAGCAAGTCCAAATTGAAATACTAAAATATACAATCTGTTTTCAAATTTGACTTGAATTGTACTATTTTGAATGATTTACATTTTTAGAGAAACAATTTTATCAAGTTTGATTTTGGTTGAATGGAAAATAATAAATTATTTAATTTTGTTCAAATACATTTAAGTGTAAAATGAACGACTCGACGCGTGTTAGGTGCGTGCTATCAGAGAAGGGATTATTTTACATGTCAATAAAGCAAAGTAAAATAGATAAATAGTTCAAATAATTCTTCTTTTTCTTCCAACATGTATCATCGACCTTATTTCAATGAATCTGAAAATGTTGTAGAATTATGTTCTTTTATCGAACGTTTCAATTTGTTCTGAAAACAAAAAGAGCTAATCAAGATACGCAAAATTCGAAACCACAAAATTTTAAATAGGTTTTCTAGAAAATAATTCACATTCGGATAAAAATTTAATTAATTACATAAGCTGTCCGAATCCATTTCAAATCAGACAGGGCTCTACACCTAAAATCGCGGAATCCCTTGGGGACGAAATATGTTGTTTCTCAGAAAAAATTAGGCGGTACGTATTTTTCCGATTTGCAAAAAAAAATTTTTAAGAAGTTATGCGTAATCAAGTTTTGTGATTTTTTTTCAAAACCCCCGAATTTTTTATTTTTAAACCTCCATAACTTTGGACCTAATTGAGATATTTATTATTTTCTGAATATTTTTTCCAATTTTGTTGTTGTACTTGTGCTTTGATCATAAAGATATCTTGTAAGTTTGATGGTTGCAAAATAACTTTTGTGGCCAGGAGATTTTTTTTTCTCACAGTTAATGTTAAGATAAAAGTTTGCTCATACTAAAAGGTTATATGAAAAATTTCTCTTGTTCTTTTGGATTATCTTTTATCGTCTATGAGAAAATTACAAAAATTACACTTTTAGGAAAAGAAAATTCTCCCGGTCTCAAAAGTGTTTTAGCCCGCATGATGCTGATAAGATGTCTTTCTTTCATTAGCAGAAACTTTTCGAAAATATTTAGAAGAGAAAAAAAGATGAGCATTTCTAAAAAATATTTTTGTTTTATATTCTCGAAATTTGAGGAGAAAAATGAAAAGGATTTTCTTGAAACCCCAAAGTTTTTTATTTTTTAACATCTTTTTTTTATGATTTCTGCTAATAGAAGAATGGCATCTTATCTGCATCATGCGGGCTAAACCATTTTTGAGGCCGGCTCACTTCCGATTTTATTATAAACCCATTTAGGAGTTGGAAAGGAAAAAATTAACCTTTTTCGAGATACTTGAAATACAGTTTAAAACATTAGAAATTGAATTTCAAGAGAAAATCTGTTTCGAGAGAATGGAAAAATTTACTTAAGATTCTTATCAAAATTTGTAATGCTTCTTTAAAATTAATTTTAAGAGAATATTAGAGAAGATTTTGAAAATTGTTGAAAAAGAATCTGGAAGACTTTTCGAGAATGTAAAACAAAATGCAGATTTTTGAAGACTATGAAAAAGAAGCTTTCAAGGACTTTGAGAGGTTTCAAGAAATTAAAAGAATCCTAAGGTTCCTGTTAAAATTTCAAATGCTTTTTCATTTTGACAAATATGTTTGACAGAAAGTTGAAAAATATTTCAAAATGTTCCAAATGGTTATCGAAGAAAGGAGCTTTTTAGGAATTTTGAAAGGTTGCAATGACCAATTTAAAATTAAGAAATATTTCAAAGCATGTAAAACGAAATCCAGATTTTTGAAGATTGAGAAAAAAAAATTTGCACGGTCAAAATCCAAAATAGGACAAAATGACTGTTAAATCACATGGCCTTACACTAGAAAGACTGGCGATTTGGAATAATTCAATTCAGGGAAGATTGAGAACATTTATAAACAACATATTTTACAATATTTTTCGAAACTTAAAAAGTTTTAGAAAATTGTCAAGAAAGAATCTGTAAGATTCCAAGCCAATTAAAAATATCTTTTTTTTAAGATTATGAGTTATTATTGTTTAAATGTATATAACCGTGAGATGTGTATTTTAAGGATTACGAATTTACCTAAAGTCTTAGTTAAAGGAAGTTGGTATAATAATTTTATCATTAAATTTGATGTAATTAATTAAAATTATTGACTTAAGAAGAGAGTATAAAAGAGTTATACATGAAATATAAATGAAAATAAATAAATGAATAAAAAAAAATAATAATAATATAATAGAACTGAAGGGCCTATGACATTAAATTACATCTTTTCATGCATTTTTTTTATTACTAATTACAGCTGCTCTTATTGTTACTGAAAACTATGTTCTTTGAACTACGATACCCGTCCGGATGCTAAGAGAACGACTACCGCATATACATACACGTGCGATGCATAGGGCTGGAGGGAAGATATGGATAGAGGCGACAATCCAGCGGGCAGCTAGATGCACGCTAAGGGAAGCGAGACGGCAGGGGAGGCTCTTAGTTAAGCTTAGTTCGGGAATCAGCTACGCGTGGCACTAGTGCCACGAATCAGTGCTTCATGCTTAATGTGTGTGAGTAGGGCAAGTGAAGAGAGTGTACCGTGTACATGAGTCGAACTGCAAAAAATTTAGAAGCCGTATACCTGGGGTGGGACTCCGATGCCTTAAGTCAAACGGACCTCTCTTTCTAACATGTGAGATAGACAACGAGGCGCGATCGAAAACGAAACGATGGTTTCGAAAGCTCTCTTTCTAACGTATATGGTAGACAGAGAGGGTCTTATAGTTGCAAACGATAAG
The DNA here is from genome assembly GCA_011634705.1 of Andricus grossulariae. NCBI lineage: Eukaryota > Metazoa > Arthropoda > Insecta > Hymenoptera > Cynipidae > Andricus > Andricus grossulariae. The sequence goes on along the minus strand of JAABKJ010026545.1, from coordinate 6,764,892 downwards.
TACGACTTGTCGTTGGAAAACCATCAAACCCTCTCTGTCTACCATATACGATAGAAAGAGAGTTTACGACACGATCGTTTCAACTTCGATCGCACCTCGTTGTCTATCGCACATGGTAGAAAGAAAGGTCCGTTCGACTTAAGGTATCGGAGTCCCACCCCTGGACTGGTATTTCCGAACTATTTTCTGGCTATACACTTTTTTCCAATATTTTCGTGAATGGAAATATCCACCAATACGTTTTTGATTTGAAACTTTGTATTTTAATATTTTAAGTTAAAATTGAAAAAAAAAATTTCTTTTTGAACGACCCTATTAGAAATTTTTTTATTCTCCTAGACGAATAATTCTTTTCTTAAAATGATTAATTACAATAGTCATTATTATTACAATACGGGAGCATTTATTGAATATTATTTGATTTTAAATGGTAACCATAGCAAATACGTGAACTCATAATTAAATACCCAAATAAAAATGTACAAATCATGTGCTTCGCATACAATATGTTCGTAGAATTCTCACTTTGAGTAATAATTATTTTCTTAGAATTATAATAAAACCTATAGGCATTTTCTACATTATTAGCTTTTGTACTTATACATTTTCCACTCGCATACTTATCTTCCTGCACTCGTGAAAAATCTGATTAATATAGGTACAACTTCAGAAAAAAATTATAAATAAAAAAAATTTGATCTTTATCGCAGATACGCAATTGAGCTCTCGGTTCCAATAACTCACTCGACTCTCGTACTATTTTACAAAGTGCATATTTAGGTCAATTTTTAATGACTCTATCTAAAATATTCCGGAAATTTTCTTTGAAAGTGTATAGCACAACTTTCTCGCTGAAGGTTGTTACAAATCTGAAGTTACCTCGATACTTTTTGTCTCCGAAAGTAAAAAAATGTGCTTACCGATCGGCCTTAATTTTCAGTTAGATATTAATAAACAAATGGTCATTTTCAACTTTTTATCATTTTGCAGGCATTCGCCGAGTATACTTTGTATGGGTACTCAATTTCAAAAAGTTTCAATAATATTTGTACGAGTTATAATTATTGATGCTTTAATCACTTAATATATATTATAAGAAAAAAAATCTTTTTTCAGTTTTTAATTTTTATTCCCAGAACTAATTTCAGGACACAAGCTTTGTAAATGGAATCTACCTTGTTATTGTACAGAAGCCTATATTTAAAAAATTAATATTGTGAATTTGAACATTCCCATTTCTTGAAACCCGGTGGCCACTGCCTCCCGGATTTATTAAAAGTATAACAATAACAAAATCTTATAATATTAAATAATAAACTAATTAATTTTGATATTATTTGTATAACATGGACGTATTTATTCGACAAAATTGATATTAATTACCCTACACGTAGAGAGAAGAATGTTCTCTAACAGTAAGGGTTATTTTTACAATTCTTTCATTGTTGATGTAAGGGAAAAAAATTAGACAGTGTATAAGGCCCCATCAGGGGATTTTCCGATTGGTAATTATTGTGACGTAATTAATTTCTGCACGTAATTTATACACGATCCCTGAATAGAAAAATACATACTTTTACTAAAACAAAAAAGAAATCATATTTCCTATACTTTTATACCAATGCTGTAATGAAAGTTGCAATGATTATGTAAAAAAAATGGTTGCCTTTTCTGAATTTTTTATTTGAAAAAAGATCAGAACTGAAAAGGGAGAGAATATTTTTATTTCTTAAGACTACAAGATATAACGATCTACTTTATAAATATTGAATGCTTTCCACATAATTTATACGTGAAAAGTATTGAAAATAACGCACATTTCATTTTCATACCTGCAAAGTTCTGAAATTGTTACAGAGATTTATATGAAAGGAAAAATTATTAACAACTCTCCCGTTTATTTTATCATCTAAAATTAACTATTGCAGAGTGGCAAGGAAGGTTTGAAGCACCCTGCATATAGAAAGGCCAATTGCAGTGTATCAACATTACCACTAAAAACTATAACTTTCAGTCTAAAAAACTTTAGTCATATTAGTCCAGGCATCTGCTAATTTTTCACCGCGTTAGATATGTTAAGCCAGGGTGCCTAGCGTCCTGGAAATCCTCGAAAACCTGGAAAAGTCCTTGAATTCTTCTACATTTTCATCCTAATGAGAAGGTATTGGTTTTATGTAAAATTTGACTTATTCGGTTTTCATCAAATCTCCACGTTTTGAGACCCCCTGAGCTAGAATAAATGATTTTTACCAAGGTGTCTGTCTGTAGTCTGACTGTAGTCTGTCTGTAGTCTGTCTGTATTCTGTAGCCTGTCTGTATTCTGTCTGTTTTGAAAAATTGTGATACCACTTTTTTTTCTAGATTGGAAAATTCTATGTACGGTTGTTAGTAGCACCCAAAAAGACAAACAATTTATCCCAATTATATTTTTCAATAAGAAGAAAATTATCAGAGTTATAGCATTTTCAAAATAAAAAAAAAAAAACGAAAATTAACATTTTAAGCCGAACAACGCACGATATGAAAAAAGTCAAGGAGAAAAAAACGTTTCTTTTTGAGAGCCCTACAAGATTCTCATATAAACTTTTTGCATTTTTTCGAAAAATCGAAAATTCAAATTTTGATCGCACAAAAAATAATGAAAAATTAAAAAATTCATGTTGCGGTTAAACTATGGAAGATACAGAAAAAGATGAAGAGACAAAAATCGTGCAACCGAAAAAGATCTGCAAATTTGTTATGAATCACTTTTTGATAGGACGCGTAGTTTTTGTTTTATTCGTGAAAGATAACATTAAAAATAAAAAAAATTGAATTTTTGGACAAACGACACAAGCTATGAGAAAAAATGAATTGACAAAAGTTGCTCATCCAGAAAAACGTTACAAATTTTTCATGAAAAATTTATCGATAGGACGCTTCGTTTTTGCTTTAACCGTAAAAAATGATATTAAAAATAAAAAAAACTTAATGTTTTGGAAGATGAAACAAGGAGAGAGAGAGAGAGAGAGAGAGAGAGAGAGAGAGAGAGAAAATAAATAATAGGCAAATTGGTTCACTCAAAGAGTATGTACAAATTCGTTATTTATAATTTTTAGAAAGGGCGAATATTTTTTTTTTCAATCGTACAAAATAAGAATAAAAATAAAAAAATTAAATTTTTGGAAAAAAGACACAAGAAACCAAAAAAAAATAAGACAAAAGTTTTTCAACCAAAAAATATCTACAAATTTGTTATAAACTCTTGTTATAAAAATGCATCAAAAATTAAATATTTACTTTTTGGAAAAACGAAACAAGCTACAATAACTTTTTATTTAACAAAATTTTTCGCCTAGATTATATCTATAAATTTGCTCAGAACCACTTTACACTAGTATGCATATAGAAAAGTTCAGATGTTTTACAAAATCGAGTGCGAAGCTCGAGATACGTAATGACAATGTGTTTTTTAAAGCCAAAGGAGTTTTAACAAAACAGAATTCACAGTCACCAAATTACAGTTGTCGATGATTTGACCTTCAATTTTTAAATGTCTGGGCGCAAATGTGGGGGAAGTACAAAGACCGAGCGCGTAGCGCGAGGTAAATGCATTACCGAGCGCGAAGCGCAAGATAAATACATTATCGAGCGCGAAGCGCGAGAACCATCAGTCACGCGCCCGAGGCGCGCTTAAACTTGCGAGCCGCGCACGTAGCGCGCCACAAGACTATTTCCGCCCAGCGGGCAGATTGTTTTACCTGGAAAAACCTGGTAAATTACTTGAATTTTGCTCATGGTCCTGGAATTTTCATTTCCTTAAAGAAAAAATAGGTTTGACTATAATGAATTTGAAACTTTTTAATTTGAATTTGAAATTGTTTTATTTCATTTATACAAGATTCTATGTTGAAAATGTAACAAGGTTAAGGTTATGGTATTTGCATATTAATGGTCAGGGGAAATGAAAAATTGGTCAGAATAAAAATAGAGAATTTTGAAAATGATGTTTAAGGCTACCTTGATATAATGTTCTTAAATTCATCTTTTTTGGTAGAAAAATCTATTATTTTGGTGAAATTTGAACCAATTTATTAAAAAATCATTTTTTTGTTGTCGAAAATTCATCATTTTAGTTAAAAATTCATCTTCTGGGCTGAACATTAATTTTTGAAATTGAAAATGGAACTATTCCAGTTGAAGATTCATTATTTTTGTTAAAAATTCATTTCGTTGGTTGGAATGTTAACTACGTAATTGAAAACTTTTTATTTGTTAACAAATTAATTTTTTAAGCTGAAAATGTAACTATTCCATTTTTGAATGAAAATTAATTTTTTTTTCAAATTCAAAATTCACCTATGTACTCTGGTTAAAGTTGAACCACTTTGTTAAAAATGAATTCTTTTGTTTAAAAATTCATCTCTTGGGTTCAAAATGGAACTATTTTAATGAAATTTTTTTTTTTTTTGGTTGAATATTCATTTTTTAAATTGAAAATTTAACTATTCCAATTTCACTACTTCGCTGAAACTGTTTTTTTGTTGTTGAAAAATTAATTTTTTATCAAAAAATGTACTTTCTCCATTTTTGGCTGAAAATTAATTTTTTAAATCGAAAATTCAATTACTTGCGTAAAAGTTGAACCACTTTGTTAAAAATTAATTTTTTGTTTGACGATTCATCTCTTAGGTTGAAAATTGAACTCTTTTATTGAAAATTCGTTATTTTTTTACTTAGAATTAATTTTTTACCTGAAAATGTAACTTCCATTTTTTTGTTGAAACTTGATCTTTTTAGTTAAAAAGTCGTCTTTATTTGGAGAAAACTAATCTTTTTGGTTAAAATTCATATCTTCGGGCTGAAAATGCAGTTTTTTTACAAAAAATTCGTCTTTGTCTTGAAAATTTAACAATTTGGATGTAATTTGTTTTCTGTCTTGTCTGAAAAAGCTTTATTTATTGACAATTCGTCTTTTTGATTAAAAATTTTGAATTTTGGGTTGAAAGTTGAACTAATTTGTTAAAAATTCGTTTTTTTTTTTATTTTCATCATTTTAATTGAAAATTCATCTCTCTGCTTGAAAATTTGTCTTATTTGGTTGAAAATTCAACTGTTCTGTTGGACATTTGTCATGTTGGAAAAAGTTCGTCCTTTTATATTTAAAATTCACCTTTTTTTAAAGAATTAAGCTGTCTTCTAAAAATTCAATTATTTCGTTAAAAATGCAACTGTTTTTGGTTGAGATTATTATATATTTTTTTTAATTCGATCATTTGGTTGAAAATTCATCTTCGTAAGTTGAAAATTTAACAATTTGGTTAAAACTTTAATAATTATATTGAAAATTAAATTTAAATTAGCTAAAAATAGATAAATCAGTCAAATTTCAAATAATTATAATTAAAAAAAAAATTTTGTTAAGGCTTAAAAAATGAGAAAGTTCGAAATATTTTCGATTGTAGCGTCGTGATTGTTCGCCTTCATAAAAGAACAATCACCAAGAAACGGGGTTTTTACCCTGAAATCAGATTTTTGAGGCATGTTTAGTGAAAATTATCTTTTTACTGTAAAAAAAGGTACCTTGAAAAATTAATTTTTTTGTCCTAGAAAACCTGGAAAAGTCCTGGATTTCTTTTTGCAAAAAGTCTAGACACCCTGGTTAAGCGCGTTTGTTTTATATCGCGTTTCATTGAGGGGTCCTGATGAGAATTCTAAAATTTCCAATCATGACAACGATGCATCCCGAAAATATTTTTGAACAATTTCCCAAAAGTCGTGTTTTCGTAGACTGCTTTTGTAAATCTGAGAAAATTCGGAAAAAGTTAAAAAAAAAGAAGAGCCTTCTTTCAGCATTGGGCGCAGAGTTATAAGTACCTGAAGAACCACGATTTAAAAAAAAGAGGCTAAAACCCCTATTCTGAAGTGATTATCTGTACTTTAGAACCTGTCAATTTTACGAAGAAATATTCTAGATTTTAATGAAAGTATGCGCAATTTCAAGTAATTAAAAAATATACAATGCCCGAGCCCCAATAAGTCATAACTTATGGCCTCCCAAACTTGACCACATTTGACATATTCTTCGGACAAAATTACTCGTGTTCAGTTCTTTCAAAATACTACGTTTGTGGGTAAATATATGTTAATGATGATAAAGACAAAATTTTCATATAGGAAATTATGCGTAAATTTTTAACCCACAAGCACGAACATAAAAATCGAAAATGAACGTTGAGATTCGGACTTGCTTTTGTTTGAGCACCCCTAATATTCATATGCTGTTAATTTATTAATAAAAAAAAGTTTTTTGCCACGTTCATGAAAGTATTATGCTACTATTAGTGATATATTATCACAAAATCTTCAGAATAATTACTCATAATTATTATCAGAAACTGTTTGAAATATTGTCAAACATTCTCTATAAAAACCAGAGATCTCTTTTTTTACGGTATCATATTTTTCGTGTCCTTTTTTGTAATATGATAACTTATATATGATAACATACAGTACGACTGTACAGTTCTTTAGTCGTATTTCTATACCTGAAATAAGCTCTGAAATTATACTTTCTTTAGAGTTATCAAGAATCTTGATTTTCAGTAAATTTCATACCTACTAAAAAAATCTTGTAACTGACTAAATTGTCACGTGAAAAATTCAAAAACTTGGCCGAGTACAACTTAATTTGCACAATTCATTGAATTTGCGAAATCGAATATGGTGATGTAATTAGAGTAAAATGGGATTAAAAAATAGCATGATAAAAGTAATAGGAATTAAATTTTGTGAAAGTATATTTTAAAAATTTTCAATTTCAAAGCTCCTAGTCACCACGAAACTTAATATACGTTTCTGTAATGGAGAAAGTCTTGCAATTCCTATAAGTTTAGAGAACCAAGAAGTTTTAATTTGCTTATTTTTAATTAATGTATTTCCTGCTTTCAAAATTGTATATCTATATTTTTCAATACTCTATTTTTCCAATTAAAAAAATCAAATGATCTAGAAAAGAGGCGGATTACTGACTCAGAATTAAATAAGTATAAAATGTTACCATAGAGAAAGTTTAAATGATTATTTTCATTTATTTCTTCTACCAAGATAATTAATATACTATTCTTTACATTTAAAAATTCATTTCTAATGAAATTCATGTCTGACAAGTATTCAAAATCGACGAGGTTTAGTAGCAGTTCTTGGTTACGGAGAAAAACTAGCAAGTAACAATTTCTTTCATCGTTGTGGCTATTTGTACCGCTAGCGGGAGGAATAACGTGGGTATCTTATTTAGCCCGCTAATTGTATGCATAGTGAGGGTATGCATGAATGTGAGCCAATAGAGACTAGTCAATAACATGGCAAATATTTCAAGAATCCATTATAAACTGAGAATAAACTTAGCTGCATAATAAGAATACGTATGAATGGATTAAAAAATACCCCAGCATAGGATGTACGGATTATTTATAACGACAAAAGTTACGAGTAACCAACTTAGTCCAACCTTCATACTAACAATTCTTATCAATAGGGGATCATGAGACTTAAAATAGCTTCTACTCTCAAAAAATAATGTATACAGAGAGATAACAAATATCATTGAAGATTTAGTTTCGAATTATTTACCGATTGTCCTTATGAATTACCTCAAATTAAACGTACAAAGGCGAAGAAAAAATCTAAAAAAAAATTGTCACTTGTTGTTAACTGAACTAATATCAAATCCATATATAAAATAACAATCAATGATGTATAATAAAGCCTATAATTTCTCCAAAAACAAACCTCGACGTGCAAACCTATGATCGTAAAATTGAAGAAAATGGCAAATTGCAAGAAAAACTGCTAAAAGAGTATAAAAAATAAGTAAAAAATAGAATTTTCAACAAATAGTGGAATTTATCTACAAACATATTAGAATTTTCAACATAAATGGATCAATTTTCAACAAAACATCTCAATTTTGTGTCATAGAGTTGAATTTTAAACTAAGAGCGATCAATTTTCAACAAAAAATTGACATATTAACTTATGAAAGTTATACCACTAAGCGTGACTGACTCAGAGATCAGTCGTAAAACGTACGGAAGGGATTTGTACGAAGCTGTATAGAGAGAGGGAGGGGGTAACTTTTAGAATAATCTAAAATTCTCGTGCTGTTCATTCAAATGACAAGTTTGTTCCGCAACAATCCTTCGACCCAGGTCGCTGATCAATACCTCTAGCAATCACCCCTGGCGAAGAGCCATAAATTCACCATGTAAAGCTCTCCACTCGGGCCCATTAATATCCCAGGTCTTTCGTTTCAGGCACTGTAGTGACACTCTTCATCATGTTTTTGTTATAAACTACTGCCATACTTTTCTGTCCTGGTACGCCTCTTCAACTTCCTTAGGTCCATGCATTTTTATATTTCTTTAGCCTAGGGTCTCATTCCCACATTCTAACCATTCTTTCCTCGGTGTGCCTTTGGGTACGCTGCCATTTACTTTACCGAATTCATAAAAATGTTGCAGATTGGCCACTTCCGCGGCCATTTGCCGTGTGACGCCAAAACCCACGAGCGGATTAAGGCTAATGTGAAACTCGAATTAGAATTGATAAGCTGAAAAAGTAAATTAAACAGATAATGATAATTATATCGGTGTAGATTATCCATTATAAATCAGAGAGATATCACCTGAAAAAAAGATGTGACTTGTTTTTTGAACACGCATATTTTTAATCTTATTTCAACTTGAGAAAACCAAATAATTTTCTCACTGAATCGGTTATATATTCCAATGTTATATTTGTCGTCAGCACATTTTTATTGAATGCGTTTGCAAATTTTGTAAGCCACCACATCAGTTTGAAAATCAGATAAGAGTAATGCTAATAAAAATGTTAAAACCGGTTTCTTCTAAAGCGCAAGAGATCATATAACTTGTGAGATCAGTTGTACTCAGTAACGAATTAAGGACAATCCTCACGTCTATAATTAAAGCATTTATCAGTTTCTTATCTACTTCGAAAAAATGAAGATTTTTTATACTTTCGTTTGCCGTTTGACGGTCATCCTTAATTCTATTGGTGAATATAATAGTATAATATATCTATAACTTTTAATACATTTTAAGGTTATATGTTCCTTTAATTCTTGCTAATAAATTCTTTGAAATCCATTAAAATTTCATAAAATCCCATCACATTACATGAAATCTGTTGATATTTCCTGGACTCATTTCAATTTTACTATTCATTTGTCATACGTCACAAGTACATTATAAAATTGACAAGTGAAGGTTAAAGATGGTTGAAGAAGTGGTATGTGTGGAACAAAACAAAATTAATCCTCTATTTCTTCTTCCAGAATTCAGTTTACAGTCGGACGGGAATCTCAATAGTGGACGTAATACTGGTACCTCTTCTTCTCCTTTTGACAGACAACATGTTCCTGACCAATCTTCTCCTCCTGAGGAGCCGCCTCTTCGTGCCAGATCCAGGTCTCCTCCTGGCAGGCCTCCTTCTGATCAAGTACTTGGATATGCACTAGAACAACTTGGATATGTTCGGCTTATTCCCAGGATAAATGAAAACCGGCGATTTGAATTTCGAAGATACGTTTTTCCTGCAGATAAACCAATCCTATTGCTAGCAGAAAGAGGTACGTTCGTGCCCGTGCCAGCCCGAGAACATATTGTATTATCAACATCCACAGGTGACGTTTTTGCGATATTGGAGTATAGTGGTTTTCTTCGTGGAATATATAGGCCATCTAGACGTCATCCGAGAATAAAAATAAACATGATAAGCGGCGAAGTTGACAATTTGACCCCAGTTGAAATTAGGGAATCTCAGGTAGGCAGATATCGCCCAATCTTCCCAAAGTTTTTTACTGAAGTCGTTACAAATGAGGATTCACTACAAACTGTCTATCATTAATTACCTTTTAAAAATCGAAACTATAATATATATTGTTTGTAATCCGAAGTCGGATCAACATGTGTGTATAACTAGCAATTGAATAAAAAAGTCAATGCATTATCGTGCTCAAGGTGTCTTTCTATCATTCGCCATTGCCACATAGGGTGGTCCAAAATTTGTGCTTGCTGAATTTTCATGCTCAAGCCTCCCTCAAATTATTTGAAGCCAAAAAACAAATAAATGCGTATTTAAAAATAAGAAAGGTATTTGAAAGTTCCGCAAGCCGCATGCAGCTTAACACATATTTCCTATAAGAGAAAAGACGTTTTTGTAGACCTGGTTTGTTTGGAATCGTCAATATTGATGTGCCCTCAACACTTCTCTCGACAATTAGCTATGAAGTACGAATCAAAAATTTCTTTTTAAATTTCGCCCCTTATATAACCCGTTGCATAGGATCCCGCAAAATCTCAATAAGAGAAAAATTTGGTTTTGCGTGTGTTTGCCGCTAACTATTTTTTTTGCGGTTTCTTTTAGTACTAATTGTTTCACTCGCATAAATTATTAGTAGGTTAATTTCCAGTTATTCAAATTAGTTTTGAAACAGAGAAAGGAATTCTTAACAAAATAGTTCAATCTTCAACCAATAAAATAAATGTATCATTATTAATTCATAAAAAAAAGGAATTACTAATGTGAAACTCGAATTCAAATTGATAATCAAAAAAAAATAAATTAAACAAGTTATAATAATCTGATGGGTGTACAACTATACATCATCCAGTATAAATTTAAAAAATATAACCTTCAAAAAAAGAAGTACTAAGTTTTTTGGAAACGTGTATTTTCAATCTCATTTTATCTTGAGCAACTTAAATAACTTTGTTAGTGAATGATAAATAGATTCCAATTTTACATTTGTCGTCAGTACAGTTTTATTGGATAGATACGCTGATTTTTTAAGCCACCTTAATAACGTCTGAATTAGATAAGAATTGACGTTCATAATTTGCGAGATAACGACTACACTGTTGACCAAATTATGAATTAATGCATGGATCAATTTTTTCTTTACTGTAAAGAAATGTGGATGGTTTACACTTTCGTTTTCACTTTGGTGGTCATCCTCAATTCTATAGGTGCATATAATAATGTAATATATCAATAACTTTTAATATATTGTTAGTTTACACAATCCTATGATTTTTTCAAATAATTTCTTCAAAATCAATTGAAATTTTATAAAATTCCGACAAATTAAATGAAATCTAATGATATTTGAAAAAAAATCCAGGAAAATCTATTATAATACCTTAAGAGCTTTCAAAATTTCCTAAAATCTTCGAAATCCTCGGAAAACTTATCTTATCCTCATGAGGAATCTTATCTTCGAGTCAACTCTAGTTCGCCTCCTGGCGTTCCTCCTTCTGTTCAAGTACTTGGATATGCACTAATACAACTTGGATATGTTCGGCTGATTCCTCGCACAAATACAAACCGGCGATTTGAATTTTGGAGATACGTTTTCTCTATCAATAGACCCATGCTATTGCTAATAGGAAATTATTTGTGTGTGCACGTGCCAACCCGAGAACATATTTTATTGTCAACATCCAATGGTGACGATATGAGTGCAGTTGCAATTAGGGAAGTTCAAGTAGGCAGATGCCACCCAATCTTTTCATATAATTTTATTCAAACCATTACAAATCAAGATTCTATACAGAATGTGTACCAATAATTACCTTTAAAAAAATCTAAGCTAAAATATAATATAGTTCATAATGCAAAATCGGATCAAAATGTACGTAATTGCTAATTACATTAAGAAGTCAATGTACAATCGTTCTCAAGTCATCTTTCTCTCTTTCGTTAATGCTTCAGAGGGTATTCAACAGTTTTTTTTTTTTTAATTTTAATGCTCATAACCCCTTTATCTTGCCCACAGTTTATTCAAAGTGAAAAAGTGATTGCGTATTTTTTTTCGAAGAAAAATGATATTTAGAGGTTCCGCAAGTCCCATGAAGTTTAACACTTATTTCCTATAAAATATAAGACAAAAAAGATTATTGCTCTTACGTCTTTCCCCTATGCTCCTCTTTTCCCCTTTTTTTTTGTTTTTGTTTTGGTCAAATGTGAACTGGACTAATAGTACCCAATGAGAAAATTCTTTGGTTTGAAAATTTTACATTTTGGATAACATTGTATTCTTTATTCACCGAAAAATCTTTATTGGTCGAAAATCCAACTCTTATTCAAAATTCTTCTTTCTGATTTTGAAATTCATCTTATTTATTATCATCTTACTTTCGTGATTGAGAATGCAACGGATTGATTGAAAGTCGAACTATTTTGTTGGAAATTCATTTTTCTGATTAAAAATTGACCACTTTAGATACAATATTAATATTTTGGGTTGAAAATTTATCTTTTTAGTTAAGGATTCATCATTTTAGTCGGAAATTTTTTTCTGTGCTTGAAAATTGAACTATTTTATTTCCAATTCGTCTTTTTTTGTTTGAAAATTGATATTTTTAACTGAAAAGATAACTATTTAATTTGTTGTTGAATAATAATGTTTTTTTTTCAATTAAAAATTCAACTGTTAAAAATTTCGTTGCAAATTATTCTCTTTAGAAAGAAAATTGTTGTTATTTATTGAACATTCATCTTTTTATTGAACATTCATTACCCAAGTTAAAAATTTATATCTTTGGTGGTAAATTCAACTATTTTGTTAAAAATTCATGTATTTGGTTGAAAATTTCTCTTTATGATTTGAAATTCAACAATTGAATACTTATAAGAACAAGCGTGTCTGGTGATTTTTTTCAAATATAATTGAGAACTTATAAGGGAATAAATTGAATATTTTCTTGAAGATAATATTCAATTTCAGCCTAACAGATCGAATTTCTATTGGATTTTTCTCTAAATTGTAGTTTCTTTCGATTCAACCCTTTCTTAATGAAAAATTGGTTTACCTCTGATCCTATAATCCGCCTCCCCTCAAAAGAAACAGTAAGATTTTATATTTTTTGGTTCAAAATGCATTGTTTTCGTTGAAAGTGAAACTGCTTTCATTAAAATTTATTTTTGGTCGAAGATTAAATTATTTTGTTTTATATTAAAATCTTTTGTGTTTTAAATATTTACTGTCACATTTGTCTTCAATCTGATGAAAATTCGTCTCTTTGGTCCACAAATCCATCCCTTTTGGTAAAAATTTCTTCACTTTTTTTTGCCGAAAATGCAACTGTTTCTAATCAGTTGGAAATTAATGTGTTTTCGTTAAGGATTAAACAATTTTGTTAATATATATATTTTTTGGTTGAATTAAACTGTTCTTTATTAAAAATTCATATATTTTTCTCTTTTCAATATCAACTATAACATTAATTGTTAAGAATTGACTATCTCTTATTGAGAATTCCATTACTTGGTGCATACTTCAACTACATCATTACTTCAATTTTTAGGTTCGTTTTCATCATTTCAGTTGACAATTCGCCTATGTTGTTGAAAATTCGTATATTTATTTGTTTGATAGTTACAAATTTTTAACAAAGACTAAAGTGTGTGGTACTGCGGCTGTAGGACGAATGTCTGGTGAGGCGTTGTGGAATGATGAAATTCAAACAGCCGCCTAAGACAAGAAAGAAGCGTATAACAGAATTTCGAACATCACAGGCCTTCGCGATCAGGAGAGAAATAGACTTAAAAATATTTACAGACACAAAAAGAGGAAAGTAAAACTACTAGTGAGCAAGAAAATGTTTTATAAAAGGGCGTTGATCAATATGAAGGAAGTTGAAAGTACAGAGTTAGTCAGCATGAGAAAAAGCAAGGGGGGAAACATTGTGATGTCCTGAAAGAGTACGGAGTCAATGGATGGATCTTGCAAGCAATACAAACAATATGTGTTTGTAGGAAAGTGAGTGTAAGGGTAAATGGGAAACTGAGCAACTTGTTCGATGATATGCAAGGTGTTTGGCAAGGACGCATTACGGCCTCATGACTATTTATTATATTCATGGACAAGTGTCTTAGAATGGCCCTCTTCGACGAAGATGGTGTGGATCTCGGGACAGGGAGGGTACGTGGGTTAGCGTTCATAGATAATAAGGTTGTTATGGCAGAGTCAATCAAAGACTTGCAAAGAATGTTGAGCAAACTAAATACAAGCATGAAAAACATGGGCCTCAAAATTAACGTAAATAAAACACAAATTATTGAGTTTGAAGACAATAGTGAGAAAACAATATGCAAAATTGTCCTAAACGATGAAAGAATAGAACAGGTTGTTAGGTACGTATATCTTGGTAGTCTATTAATAAATGGCTAAAAGAGGCATGAGAAGGCATAAGAAGTGTACCCAGAGACATAAGAAGCCATAGAATCAGGAGAGCTTGCATGAAAGAATACATGGACGTGAAGGACAGTATGCCAGGACAGAAAAATGTGGCGAAAAATAGTTTATGAACAAAGCGACAGTAGAGTGAATGACGCCTAAAACAAAAGACCTTGAATACAAATGGGCCCAAGTGGAGAACCTCACATAACAACCTTGTGAGGCTCTTCACTTGGGGTGATCGCTAGAGAGATCGATCAGCAACCTGGGTCGGAGCAGTGTTGCGGAACGAACGTGTTGTTCAAGTAAGCAAGACGGGAATTCTAGATCAATCTAAAAAATCTGTACCCCCTCTTGCACATTACTTCCTTCCAGTGTATCACGCTTACCGCCAAAGAGATACGACTTAGTGGTACATAATTTAACTATAATGTTTTCGACAATTTTCGTATTTTTACAGCAGTGTGATTTTCAGGGAAAATTTTTTTTACTTTTACAGCAGTAATTTCGAATGAGAACAGAAAATTCAATGCACATTTTAATGTGATCTGCAACTACAATATTCTTTATAAATTAGTATTTGTACTATAGTGTGATTTAAAAAAAAATTTACTCTTACATAAATAATTTCTCATGTTGCTTTGCGTCGTCTCTCGTACCGATCGGACGTGTTTGAGTTTCGCCCTGATAGTGGTTGTATGGTGTATTAATATTTGTAAGTGATAAGGACGAACCAGATCTAGCAAGATGACAACTAACGAAGACCTTAAGTCTCTTCTTTCAAAAATGCAAGAGGATGTGGTGAATTCAAAAAAAAAAACTTTGGATATCATTGTGGCTGATACAACAGACTTGAAGCAGTCGAGTGAAAAGATTTTGAAAGACCTAGTGCAGTGCAAGGAAGTTAGAGAATAATCAGAAGAATAAGGATTTTAGATTAAAAAAATGTTTTAAAAATGTATCTAATGTCGAAATCCCACATGAGATAGCTGAAACTTTGGCTCTAGGGAGTAATTTTGCTGTTCCTTTCAACGCTAATAAAATTCCCGTGAAAAATATCGTTGCAAACATTGAAAATTGTATTGAAAATCTAAAACAAGATGATCAAAAGCTCAAAATTCGTAATGTATTTATTGGATCGCAAGACCGAAGAAAGAAAAGTTTTTTAAACATTTTAATTTTGAAATTATATTAACGGTCGAAGGAAAAGGCGAAACAACTTGGAATCTTGCTCCAAAAAGTTGGTTTAGATAATTATAAATATTAATGTGTAAAAAAATTGAAGAAAAGTTAGCTGTAATCTTTGAAGATAATAATATTATTAGGAAGATGAATGTTTTTAAACTTTGTAATATAATGATCAATTGAAAAGAAAAAATGGCAAATTATTCTACTTACCGATAACACGTACGTTTCAACTATTGATTCGAAATTCCATGTAGTTCGAAATAAATATAAAAATGCATAGATATAGCAAAAAATGTTTCTTTTAAATTGAAAAAAAAAAACAACAAGTACGGGTTCCTAACCTTACTTTCTTCTGGACCTTATTTCGCTGAAACATTCCGAAAAAATGCTCACAGGCAATTTAATGACATATGAACATAAGCTTCAGACCCTAGGTATTTAAATTATATTGTTTCAGTCATAAATATTAGTATATTATGCACCTAGGGGGAGAAAAAGTGCCTCTCCCGCTTGGTGCATACGATATTTTTTATAATAAAAGAATGATTTCAGACATTTCTCGAAATACAGTCATGATTTTAGTCCATATTGAATTTTGAATAAAGAAGCATGAAATTGATGTTAACTCATTCCAAATTATCAAAAATTCAATTAATATTCATTTTTTAAAATGTCCATAAATTTCCGGAAATTTATGCAAATTTGCGATCATTTATGGAAATTTTTACTGTTAAATATGGCAAATTACCATGAATTAACCAAAATTCATTTTTTTAAATTTCCATACATTTCCAATAATTTATGCAAATTGTTCGTCATTTATGGTAATTTCACCGGTAAATATGGTAAATTACCCAAATTTTATTTCCAAAAATTTTCATAAACTTCTGGACATTTTCGGTCTTTTATGGTAATTTTACAAGTAATTATGGTAACTTACCATAAATTATCCGGCATTCATTTTTAAAATATGAAAATTTTCGGTAATTTAAGGTAACTTGATCAGTTATATATGGTAGCTTTCCATAAATAACCGTAAATTCTATTATCTGCAACCAAAATTTCCTCTCAGTTCTTACGATGAGTGGGCTGATAATAGTAAAATGCGAGCTCATAGACAAATAATTTTCATTGTTCACCTCTGACATCACTTTTCAGTCCCTAGGGAGTAAAAAGTAGAGCTTTAGCCCCGCTTCATAGGCGTCGAAAAAGGCTGAAATCATGCATGTGTCATAAAAAAGTACTTACGTTGCATAATTTTGAATTACAATTCGGTTCCCATTTATCGTGTCTACAATTTATAATCCATATTGACAGTCTTTCTCTTTGTCCTAGTGGAAAACGATAATGTTTAAATCCAGCTTCGCTTCTGTTTTTACAAGGCGGAGCACTACAACAGACCCTTTTCATTATATTCTAAACTTAATTAGAACTAAAATACAGGACATGCTTATCGCATTGTTCCCGCAAACTGTCCAGCAACCAATATGGCTTTTATATATATGCTTTTACATTACATAAAATTTCGAATCAATAGTTAAGACCTACGTGTTATCGGTAAGTAGAATGATTTGCCATTTTTTCTTTTCAATTGATCATTATATTATAAAGTTTAAAAAAATTTATCTTTCTAATAATATTATTATCTTGAAATATTACAGCTAACTTCACTTTAATTTTGTTACACATTACTACTTAATTAGGTTCTAGACCAAAATTCATCTCTTAAAAATTCGATACCAACTGAGCGGTTTTGAATTTCGCGGGGAACCAAGATGGCAGCTTGCATATTCCCATCTAATATAGTACCTTAGTATGGTGAGAATTAGCATCGCACCCTAGCAGAAGAGGAAGACCCCTTACCTTGCAGTAAGCCACCAGTGTACGTACCTCCATTGGTGGGTTGGTATCGTTATCATATGGGAAGTAGGCCGATCCCTTGACTAGCTTCCCTATTACTTTAAGATCTGTGGCCATCACCATCACGTCTTTCAAACATAACTCTAGCAGCAGGACAACGTTGTCTCCCTTCGCCAGTATGCAGGATCATGGTTTGGCCGCATTGAAGTCCCTGTAACAAAAACCAGCCCCCTCTAATCCCCTTATGGTATCTCGAACTAACCAAGGTTCCTGGATTAGCGAGAAACCTGTGCGCCTTGCAGTCATGCCCCTCTGTAGAACCGCAGAGGTGCCTTTGCTGTGATACAAGTTAATTTGGGTAATGTTGAGGCCAGGATCAGTCATTTTAGGTCTTCTCTCAGGTTTCCTGTGTCCCGACAGGCTGCTCCTGTCCTTGGCCGTCAACCTTAAAGTTTACCTGTTCAAAGTAGTAGAAGAGCCTGTTGTTGAGGACCGCAAGAGCCCTCGTCTGGGACTCAGAAATTTGCACAACTAGCAGGTGCTTGATACCTTCCGCTGTGTCTTCTTTCTGAGGCTTGTCGTGCCTGACGATTCGCCAGGACGCAGTCTTCAGTGAAGTGTTGAATCCCTTGAACCGCCGAAGGACTACGCCATGGCCTTCACCATCGTTTGGATCAATTCAACCACACCTACTTTTAGGTCTTCACCTAACCAGGGCCTTGTCTCAGCCACCGTCTTATGTAGCCAAGATTTAGCCGCTGGGTTGGCTGTGTCGAATACGAAGACCTCTCCTCTACAGTAGGAGGTCTCGAATTTTGGCCATTGATCCGGACACACTCTTTCGAGCACCCTCCAGGTGGCCTCCCTGAAGAGCTCGAACTGCTCCGCAGTAAGCAGTGAGTCTGGATAGCTCCTGTACGCCACCACCACCGTCAGTGGGTTAGTCTTCTGGGCAGCTGTAAGTCCAGCCCCCGACGATTCCCAGTTTGCTGGCTGCTAGGCTGTCTTGTGCCTCTTCATATACTTAGCCCCCCCCCACCCAGTGGGTGTTTTCTGAGCCCTAGCCTCTCTTCTGAGATTCGGTGCTGGTTGTCATTACTAAAAAGTTAAGCATTTTGGACCCAGGCAATATAATTTTTTTGAGTATGTCAAATATGGGTAAAAATATTCAAAAATTAAAAATATTTTCATGATGTTATTGTATTTTTTTACTCAATTAGATTGATTTTTATAAACCTAAATTTACAAACATCAGCTATTAGTATTTCGCGACTTATTTACATTTTTTCGGGCATGTGATATTTTTAAAAGACTTTAACGATAGCCGTTCCTTTTTTATTGCGACATATAATATACAACTTGTTTAGTGACTTTTTAGGTTCAACATTGAATAAATGAAGAATTAAATAAAACTAGATTGGAAAATAGCACATAATTGTAATTGTGTCTGAAATAAATTGTAAATAATATTTTTGTATTTACCCCAATATTCTTAGTTTTATCAGCTTTCTTATAATACTTGTCGCATTTTACCGCTGCGGTCTTATACTTTTCATTAAATTCGGTTTTTTTATATCATCGTCTATCTAACTAAATAATTATATTCGGATGTTTCTAAGGCCGCATTAAATTTGTTTAAAGTTTCTTCACGTGGAGTATATTCCTTATGCCTCCCCACTCCCTTTGCTGAGTTATCTACGAAGACTGTCTGTAACGATTAGAAAGGTTTCGTTGTTAATTTTATAGTTTAATTTGTAATACATTTAATATTAATATATAATATAGGGAATTATTTCTTAAGTATAACTACTCAAAAAATCAAAGTTGTCCGACCTAAGTAAAACTTGAGAAAAGTGTTGTGTTATAGGATAGTAGTTTATGGGGATGAAATTTTTTTATTTGGACAAATATTCACGGTTGGGGTGACAATTATGAGATTTTCATGGACATCATCTATTCGAAGATTTTTAGCCCTTCTAATAGTTATACACATTTTTTTCCAGTGTAGTTTCGATAGGGGTTTTCGCGCTCTTTTTCTATACGGATTTAGAAGAAATATTTGACCTTAAAATATGAAAGTCAAAAGCAAATTCAACTTGTTTGGAAAACAGGTATCTTTAAAAAAATGTTCACCTCCAAAGAGAGCTTAGGCTTTTCCCATCAAGAACTTCGATGTTAAAATGTGGGATTTTTATTCCTCATTTATGAAAATCAGCGATATAATTTTTTGGGAGTACCGTCTGTTTTGGCGATTGGTAACTTTTCTAATAGAAATACATTTTTTTCTGAATAGCTTTGATATGTTTTTTCACATTCTTTCCATTGATTCTCCGTACTGTTTTACCTTAAGGAGAAGTAAAGGAAAATAAGGTGGTGGAAGTATGGCAATAAGGTAAAATTAGGTTAGGGAAGGTAGGGGAAGTTATGGGAAAGAAGAGTTGGAGAAGTCAGGGAAATTATTGTAAGTGAGGGAAAGTGATGGCATGGCTAGTAGAGTAGTCTGGGTGAGTAGGGTTTTTGACCTTAATCTTTGAATGTCAAATACTTAATACTCAATACTCAATTCTCAAATACTCGTGTTGAGGAAAAGGAGGGTTGGAGAAGTAAGGAAAATTATTGTAAGTGAGGGAAAGTGATGGCAGGGATAGTAGAGTAGTCTGGATGAGTAGGGGTTTTGACCTTAATTTTTCAATGTCAAATACTTATTTAGAAAAAACGCCATTGAAAAGTGCGAGAAAAAATCTATCGCAATTATAGTAGACAACATTTGTTTATTGTCATCAAAAGAGTTAAAAATCTGTAAAACAGATGGCATCTTCTCAAACACCGCTAATCGATTATTTTCAGTAATAAACTATAAAAACTTCACTTTTTAACCTTGAAGCTGTCGAAGGAAAAAACCTAAACTCTTTTTTGAGATAAAAAAATGAAAGACAAAGCGTATTATTCCAAAAACATCGAATATGTTTTTAACTTTCAATTTTGCAGGTGAAATATTTTTTCAAAAAATGCTTATGAAAAGTTCCACTGACGTGGAAAATCTATCAAAACTATACTAGAAGAATTTCATTATCGCCGTTAGATTAGCCAAAACTGTAAGACAGGAACTGCACGTAAAAGCTCACAAAAATAAAAATTTATCTGATCTTTTTTCTTTAACTTACACTAAATGCATACTTGTGATTTTTAATATTTTAAAAATATTTAAATTTGAACAACTATAAACTATTTGTCACCACATTTTTATGTCATGGCATACTTCTCTAGCTTCCTTCATGTCCATGCATTTGTTCATGCAAGCTCTCGTGTTTCTATGGCTTCTTATGTCTCTCGGATTAATGTCTCATTCACAGATTCTAACCATTCTTTCGGCGGTCTACCTCTGAATATTCTGCCATTTACTTTACCTTTATACACTTGTTTGGTCAGTCGTTCATCTTTCATTCTTCCAACATGTGCGAACCATCTTAACTGATTTCTTTCCAACATGTCAACTAGTGTCTCTCCTATATCACATTCTCTGGACCTGTCCTTTTTTTGACAGGTCTATGTCTCCATACCATGTAGTACAGTCGGTACAAACATAAAATTATGTATTGCCATTTTAGATTTTTTTGATATGTTTTTACTTCTGAGAATAGAACCTGCTCTATCGATAATCTTATTACTCTCATTTATGCGCCTATCTAACTCCCCATATATCTTTCCGTCGCTAGTGAATAGGCTACCCAGACATACGTACTTATCAACTTGTTCTAATATCTCATTATTTAGGAAAATGTTGCACACTGTTTCATCACTTTTTCTTTCACACACCATGATTTTTGTTTTATTTACGTTAATTTCGAGGTCCATGTTCTTCATGCTTGTATTCAGTTTATGGAACATTTCTTGAAAGTCCTCAATTCATTCTGCTATGACAATCTTTTCATCTGCGAAAGCTAACCCACGTACCCACACTGTCTCGAGATCTACACCTTCTTCGTCGAAGAGGGCCATTCTTAGAAACTTATCTATAAATATGATAAATATCCATGAGGACATAACGCATCCTCGTTTCACGCCTTGCATAGTATCGAAACAGTCACTCAGTTTCCCATTAACCCATTCCCCATTCACATGATCTACCTGGCATAAATCCACTTTGGACCACCCATATATTTTCTTCTGTTATTTCATTGCCATACGAATAAGTATTTTTGAGTATATTTTACACTCGGTATTTAATTAGCTGATACCTCCCTAATTATTGCAGTTGCTTTTATCTCCCTTTATTTTGTTTATTGGTACGATAGTCACTTTTCTCCAATCGTCTGGGACTTCTCCCATCTCGATAAATAAATTTATCAATTCGCACAACCTGTGAGGTATGTACTCGCCAACGTATTTAAGCATTTCAGCGCTAATGCTGTCTATACCAGCAGCCTTACCGTTTTTTAAGTTCTTAATTATATCTCTAACCTCAATACACAGACTTTCTCAATTGGGTTTTCTAATACATTATGTTCTATGTCGCAGTTCTGTTGTCCTATAGCTTCACATCCTAATCATTCTTTAAAAGAGTCTTTTAAAGCGCCTACTATTCCGTCTGTCTCATATAGCATTTCACCTTTGCTGTTTCTCATGCTCACAAACTCTGTACTTTTACTTCCATTCATCTCTTCAAATAATAGTTTCATGGTTCCTTCAAAATCATTTTGTATTTTCTTCTCTTCTGCTGTTATGATTTTATCCTTACTTTCCTTGACTGGTCGTTTAACTTTCCTCTTTTTGTGTCTGTAATCATTTTCAAGTCTATTTCTTTTCTCATCGCTAAGACCTGTGATGTTTAATATTCTTTTGTACACTTTTTCTTTTCTTGCCAGACTGCCTAAATTTCATCATTCCACCACGCATCACCAGGTTTTCTTCCTACCATCGCCGTACCACACACTTCGGTCGCAGTTTTAACAACGATAACCCGTAACATAGTCCACGCGCCCTCTATATCTTTATTGCTTCTAAGCGCATCCCAAGTTGCCCCATCTATGCGTTTGTTTATCTTATTTTGATAATCTATTCGCACTTCCGGTTTCTGTAAATTTTCAATCTTGATTCGCGCTTGTTTCGTTTTTTTGTTGTCTTTCTTCTCCATCCTCGTCCTGAATTTATTCTGGAGACTAGAAGGTAATGATCAGTATTGCATTCAGAACCCCTGATGACTCTTGTATATTTTACTAGTTCTCTTAGTGTTTTATCCGCAATAACAAAGTCAATTATACTGCGGTTATTTCCTTTACACTATGTGTACATGTGGATCATTTTATGTGGAAACCAAGTATTTGTAATAAATAGGCCCTTTTCTAAGCATAATCTAACTAATTTTTCCCCGTTATAATTTGTTCTTGTTGGATCTCCAAACTTATCTAGCACCCTTTCTTTATCTGTATCCTGACGTTGGACGCCGACCTATGCGTTCATATCTCCTACCAGAATTATTCTTTGATATTGATCGCAAGTACTTATTGCATAATTTAAAGTATCCCAGAAGGCGTCATTGACTTCTCTTGGATCACTATTAACTGGGGCGTAGCACGCTATGATAAATAATCTTCTGATTCCTACCTTCATTCTATCCCACAACAATCTGGGTGATACAAAGTCATGGTCTTTGAGATGCTGTCTTGCTTTTTCATTCATAATTAAACCGACCATATGTGTGTATTTTGAGGTACAACAGAGACCGATATTATCGGAATGGCAGAGACCTCAAAAACGAATCCTAACCTCTAAATAGTACACATAGAGAAAATTTTTATTTTGTAGAATAAATTTTTTTTGCTATTATCCCTCAAAAAAAAATTCGGGGGCGTCTGTTTTTCTATTTTATAGCATCTCCAAATACAGTTTTTAACATTTTTGATTTTTGTGGACAAAAAACCGGGGGAACTGAACCCGATTTACCACACGACAAAGTATCACATGCCCTTAAAAGAAAAAGAAACAATTTATTTTGAAGGAGAATTTCAAAATTTAAAATGAAATATAGGAAAAATAAGATAATTATAAGAAAGACATAAAATGGAGACAGGTATTTAGATATGATTAGTATTTTATTAATTTTTTTTTCTATGTAGATGTTTTTATTTTTTGTTACAAGAAAAACAAGAAGATTGTAGGCATCAAGGTGTGGGGATATGGGCACTGAAAGATGATGTTTCCGGTATGATACCTATTGTAATGAGACGTCGAATTGGGCCAAGAATTATCATACTTTCCCAGAAAAGTACCGCAAAAGGGAGAAAAGAGAACATCAAATCCTGAAGAAGAGGAAAAATAATTCGGAGAAGGTAATCAGGGGTCAGATGATACATACCTTAACTTAGACACACATGAAGCCTGATGCCCCTTTGAAGAAATACTACAAACTTAAGAATTCATGAAGAAGTAAAGCCCGTCGCAAACATAGGGGAGACGCGGAGCTTACGATCCTGCGGGCCAGATCAAGGAGCGGGAGAGAACTTATACCAGGGTCTCTTGCTCCAATTCACACTACCGCCTAGTCACTCTCTAGCTAACCTTTATCTTCGCGTGTCGTGCTTTCCCGAAGATCTCCCATAATTATCCATGAGTGCCTTCCTTATTTTATTGCTGGCCATTCCCAGCTTGCAGTATCCCCCTGGGTTCATCCTTTTATTCAACTTTGTTGGAGTTACTTATTGTGAATTTGTTACCACCAGTAACTGCTCTTGGTAGCGGCAAGATTTTCTAACGTTTCTGGTAAGCAGGACCCCAAAATCTTTGTAAGTTGGACCATATAAATTTTACATTTATCTAAACTGCCTTTGGTCAATGACTACACCTCACACAGCGATGTTGCAAGATCCACCCTATTCTCTAATTGTGAGATCCCTTATTGCAGGTATTATTATTTTGGGAATTTTCAACTACTTGGGGACTTATAATGCAATTTAAGGGCGTAACGAAAATTTTGATCTTACTCGACATTTTCTTCAATATTGCAATTTCATGAGTATCGTATTTTCGATTGGAGAAAAAAATGCGAAGATATAACAATTTTGATTTTTTTTTTTACATTTTTCTTCAATCAAGAGTGACTGTATTAATAGTCACTTGGTTTTCATTTGTTCTTCATGAAGATATGTGTAAAACAAATAAAAAACAAGTGGACAATATAAAATCACCCGGGCGCCAGGTCTTTCTTGGACCAGTTTTCGCAACAATAAAAATACTCAGTCAAAATGATTCGCAAAATCTTCCGTCAAGAACACACATCAGAACTGAAAGTACTTAATAATCTTCAAAAGTTATATTATGAAATGTGATATACCAAAATATTTCCCGATTAGCTCATTCTCAGAACTTGGTAAAGGGGATAGTTTGCAAGAGAGAGGTTTTTTATTCTAGAATGAATACATCATATTAAGAACTTTTGCTGGAAAAAGACTACTTGAACAAACCAGCGTCTGACCCAAAGGTTTTCCTCATATTTGACATTAGGAGTACCCAACTGCCCGTCCTGCTTCCTTAGAAACAGGTGTAATCTTGCTGCTTGCCCTACAGTTTATACAGAGAGTTTACAATGTTCATAACTTGTTCAGCTTTGCAAGCAAATTAACATTTATCGAAAAAATACGTCGAAAGAAGAAATCGAATAATTCGAATGACTTCATGAACGGAGAAGATTAATGTTCGAAATTCTATATGAAGAATGATTAGATTTTACTGTTATAGTAAAAAGCTCGTGTATCTGAAAGCTAGTTCAGAATGAGTGCAACAGACGAGATACTCGAACTGCAAAAGCTTTTATTAATTCCCGAATCAATTTATACAAGATCTGCGATTCTTTCGAACCACACGAGTTTTTAGTGGTTCGCAGCTCGGTTAGAAACATAGACAAAAAGCTTGACTCGCGCGAGTCTAGCTTTGTCACAGCCCTAGTTTTGGTCTAAAAGAAAATTAAATTTTCTGGTAATCCGATAACTTTCGCTAAGGACCACACTGTTCCAACAAAGCGAAGAAATTTAAATACCGTCTCACAAAATATGAAACAATATCGAATTTCTTATACGTCGTATAGATTAAAGAATTTTTGTCTAGAATATAAACCTCTTTTTCCTATACTTCCAGCTCATTGATTGGTTTTGCTAAAAAAGCACTGTTTGAGATCATCGTAGGGTAAAGGAACCAAACGTCAAGGTCTAAGAAGAAAACAATAAAAATGTATTATTAGCATTCTTATTATTATTAAAAATTAAGCTGAAACATATCAACTGTTCCCTCGAGAAATAGACCCCATTTGGTGATTGGTGCCTTTGCCCTATTAGCTGCATTTTTTCTGTATGATTATTAATATTTCAGTGTCCTAGAATACTGTCTCAATTTGGAGAATATGAATTTATCTGCAATTCGAACCATAAGAGTTTTACGACCTCTTCGAGCTATCAACAGAATACCAAGTAAGTATTAAGCATTTTTAATTTTTTGCCAAGAAAGGGGAACCCTTTTTTGCGATGGAGTTTAGTGTCCCTTCTTTCAAAATTGAAACAGATTCAAAAGGTGACATAAACCTTATGGAAATGTAAGAATGCCCAAAATTACCCGTCAGAAACTAAATTTTGAAATCATAAATCTTTACAAGCTTGTGCAGAATTCCATCAAGCACGGGTGACATTAAGTGCGTGACTTTAAAATTTAGAATGTTAAAAAAATCTATATTTTGGAGATATAAATTTTATAAAAATTCATTAATATTGTAATGCCTTTATTTATCAGCCTAATAGCTAAGAAAAATTCGTCTGTTTAATTTCGTGACGTTAATTAATTCATTAATTTTAATTAAATAATGAAGTCTACATTTATTTACCTCTCTCCTCTTCCTTTTTCTACTTTTATCTTTGATTTACTTCTCCATCCTTCTCATGCTCTACTTTTTCCTTGCTTCTACTTTACAAAATTCAGCTACTCACATTTGCCATGTATAACTTCAACAACGTCATCAACTACATCCCCTTACATTCTTTATCACTTTACTTGAGCTACAGCGTGCCCTGTGATTGGTCGAGAGGCGAGGCCTAAAATGGGGGTGGGGGTAGGAGAGGGGCCTGTCGTAATTACAAAATGTCAGTAATTGGGGTGTGTAGCCGAATTACAAAATGATGGATATTAAGGGGTGGGGTCTAATTAGAAAATTGTGGTAATTATGGAGTCTGGCCCCACCCCCTTCCTGTTAGTCTAAGAGCAGAGGACAATTTGGAAATAAAGACAACTAATTAGGACGCAAATTCATTATCTTAATCTTATTTTCTATTAAGGTTGGGAAAGAGTGTCAAATTCAACGATTTTACAATTACTAAAAGGTATATGTACAATATTTAATTCACTTATTAAAATTTGAAATTATCCTAATCTATTTTAAGAGACAGGTAGTAAATATGTCCATATTTGAATTATAAATCCATATCTGTTTTTATTAAATTTCCAACAAAATATATTTATTTATGTGCGTATAGAAAAAATATGTTCAAACTCGCCAACAATGTATGAAATTAAGATGGTTGTCAGCTCCATGAAAACCATTTCAAAATTTAATTCGACGAATTGTTTTTCGAGTTTTGTTTTTACCTGACTTTTGAACTATGCAGATTTAAACTTAATTATCTGATGGATTAGCTGCTCATTCTGTGAGTTTATGTTTTCGGAGTCTGAATAATTAACAATCGTTTCAATTAAAGAATCTTTACATGCTTCTACATTTCTCAGTAACCGTTGAATCCTCATGAACCTTTCATTCCCTAGCGGACCGAATGAACGGAACGGTTACGATACAGCGTATCCTTATAGTATCCATATCGTATCCTCACCGTATCATGCAAGAAAAACTCATTAAAAAGGTAAGAAGAACATTTAACTTGTTGCAATTCGGATTCTACGTGCAATTTCCCGTTAAAAGGTCACGGAGTAATTGCAATAGTTTTTCTTGCAACGTTAAACACTTTGAAAAAATATTATAACTGTCCTCATTGTGGGTTGAAGGCGACTTCAAACGCATTGTAGTTCAGTAGCATTTAATAGGCGTTATCCATCGGTAACTTTAATCATACTTTGACTGGGTGCTAGCGCCATACAGTGGAAACTTCAGACAACAACGCTACTCCACATGTCACAATGTTAACTCTCAGTGTGGTCAGTGTCACTTTGAGATTGTCAACTTCCATATCTATTTCCTCCAAATTGGATTATGTTTGTTCCTCGAATGGTTATTCGGATTTTACAGAATGTTTTTTCGCTCTCCTAAAAATGCAGGTCCATTAAGGTAGCACCTCCACAATTGAGTTTCAAGATTCTTAATAGCTCAGAATTTTAGGATTCTTGGGCACCAATTAAAATTGTTAGGCTCTCCTTCACTTAAAAAAATAATCAATTTTCTCGTGAAGGTGCTATCTTACATAAAACTAGCACCTCCACTTCCTCAAATCATAAAATAATCAAAATCTAATTCCACTAGAATTTCGGGTGTTTCTTGGCTCTTGAAAATCGCAAAAAACAAACCCTTAAAGCAACCCTTAAGTTAAAAAATCAACTCCCTTCAAGAAATTTGTATTTTTCACAATCCCGGCGTATTTCTAGGCTTTTCTTGTTCGAAAATGCTGACTCCGATTTCTGGACTTCAACTCTCAACGTTAAAAACCAACCTCTTTGTACCACGTGAATGTGACTTTGTCAAAAAATAATCTGTTTGGCAATTTTACAGTGTCAATAGAGTCTCTGATTTTTGGACTGTTTTGGAACTTTGGTGTTGTTTTGGGGAAATTATTTTTTGCGGATTTCAAGCGCTCACAAAAGTCCAAAATTTTGGTGGCTGTGAATCTTTAGTATTCTGTGATTTGAGAAAGTGGAGGTGCTAGGTTTATGTAAGCTAGCACTTCCACGAAAGAATGGATTTCTTGAAAAAAATAAAGAAGTCCAAAAATTTTAATTGGTATACAAAGAAAGCCCAAAATTCTGAACTATAAAGAATCCCAAAATCTGATTGTGGACTTGCTAACTTGATGGATCTACAAAAATCTCACGTGACACAAAAAAAATTACTGTTTTGTAAAACAAAATATCCGCCTGCAGCGCGGGCACATTCTCATCGCGCGGTGGGCGCGCGACTCGCAGATTTAAGGGCACCCAGGGCGCGCGACTTTTGGTTCTCGCGCTTCGCGCTCAATAATATATGCAGCTGGCGCTACGACTGTGATTTGGTGATAGTGAATTCTCTTTCCTAAGGCTCCTTCGGCTTTGGCAAATACGTTCTCATCACGTATCTCGTGCTTCGCACTTGATTTTGTCTAAATGCGGACTTTCCTAAATTATTTATTTATTTACTTCAATATTTGCTTCCTATTTTGCATTGAATTTTACTTTTAGCTACCTTGTAAAATATATCAATCCAATGAAATATTATTATTACAATTCATAATATGCATTGGTATTGAAACAGACATATTTGCATTGTCTTGTTTTTACAAGAAAAGAAAAAGTGCCCACCCTGTACAAAAAAAAAGACAATTTTGTTATTATATATTTTCTTGGAACTTGTGTCATTTTTCCATAAATGTATTTTCTTTATTTTTACTGATATTTTTTACGATTTAAACCAAAAATGCGCATGCTAGCGTAAAGCGTTTCTAATAAAATTTGTAGAAACAATTTAGGCAAAAAATTTCGTTGAAGGAAATGTTATTGTAGCTTATGTCTTTGTTTAAAAAGTTAATTTCTTTTTAATTTTGAATGTATTTTTATGACCAAAGTTTATAACAAATTTGTAGATCTCTTTTGGTTGAAGAACTTTTGATTGTTTTTTTTTTCGTTTCTTGTATCTTTTTTCCAAAAATTTAATTTCTTTATTTTTAGTCTTATTTTTTGCGAATAAACCAAAAACTACGCGTCTTATCAAAAAATTATTTATGACGAATTCGTAACTCGTTTTTGAGTGAGAAACGTTTTTTATTTAATTGTTTCCATACGTGGTGTCGTTCTACCCAAAATGTTGTTTTTTGCACGATGATAACAAAAACTACGCGTCCTATCGCAAAGTAATTATTAAAATATTGGGATCTCTTTTTCGGATAAACATATTTTGTATATTTATTTTTTTCCTTTGCGTTCTTTGTCCAATAATAAATTTTTTTTCATTTTTGACGCTGTTTTTTACAAACAAAACAAGAACTACAACTACTACTACGCGTCCTATCAAAAAGTAATTATTAACCAATTTTGTAGATCTTTTTTGAATGCACAATTTTACGCTCTCCCTTATTTTTCTCGTTCAAGAAACTTCATCCAGAATCAACAAAATTTTGAATTCTTCAACGTCCGACATGCAAAAACTACGAAATTCTTCAAAATAAAATCTTGCAGAAAATCTTTCACAGGACGAAAAAAGTTTTTCTTTTAACAAAAAAGGATTAGAAAAATAACTTTTTTGTAGTGAAAATAGCTTCTTCATTTTATTAAACTAATTTTAAAATTAGACATATATTTGTCATTCAGAATTCATCTTTCTTGGAATAAAAATCTGATTAATTGCTTTGAAGTTAACTGTTTTGTTGAAAATTATTATTTTTTGCTTGAAGGTTCATCATTTTGATGAAAAATTTATCTGTTTTGTTGAAAAATGAGCTGTTATGTTGATGAAATTTTTTCTTTGCTCAAAATTTAACTATTCCAGTTTAAAGTGTGACTATTTTGTTCAAAATTGATTTAATTTTTGTTGATGAAAATTCATTTGTTTTATTGCAAATATTCCAGTTGAACATTCAATAATTTTATTTCAAAATGCATCTCTTTGGTAGCACACAAATTTTTTAACCATAATTTAATTTATTCAGTTTTGTTTTGAAAAAATTTCTGGCTTAGTTTAAAATTCGTCTTTTTCGGTAAAAATTAATCTTCATGGTAAAAATTCATCTTTTTCGTTAACTCTTTAATTAATTCAATTACGGATTCACATTTTCTGGTGAAATTTTATCTTTTTTATTTAAAATTCTACTTTTCAGTTAAAGATTCATAATTTAAGTTGCAAATTCATCACTTTCTTCGAAAATGTAACTATTTTTCATATCATTGTTTCATTATTTTTGTATTCTGTTGATGTTGCAAATTAATTTTTGTAACTGAAAATTTAACGAATCCATTATATTTTCCCATTATTTTAGTTAAATATCCATCTCTTCTGTTGAACATTAATTTTTTGAACTGAAAATTGAACTATTCAATTTTTCGCTGACAATTCATCTTTTTTAGTTTGAAATCCCTCCTTTTTGTTAAAAAATTGCTCTTCTTGGTTGAAAATTCATCTTTTTCATTGAAACTTGAACTCTTTCAGTTAAATATTCACCATTTTAGTTGAAATTTTATCTTCTTACTTTAAAATTTAACTATTCCATTTAAACAATCAGCATTTCAGTTGAAAATTCGTCACTATAATTGGAACTTGATCTTTTTTAGTTGAAAATTCAAGTATTTCAGGTAAATATTCATATCTTGTATACCTCTCTCCAAAAAGTCTCTACCTCGTTGGGCTTGGGTGGATTTTTGACAGAAACAGGGTGTTTACTGAAGAGGTAAGATGGGTCAGCCACTGTACTATGGTCTGAATATTTCACTGAGGAGGTGAAGCCTGGGGAAGGCCCTCCCGTTGATGCCACTGTGTCGTAGACTTAACATGTCACTGGGGAAAAGTTGCCCTGAAAAGGTTGCCTGGGGAAAACCTACCCGTCGGTGCCACTGTGTCATGGTCTTAATATTTAACTGGGAAAGTGATGCCCGAAAAAGTCTTACCCGTTGATTCCACTGTGTTTTAGTTCCTAATATTGCACTGAGAAAGAGATACCCGGGGAAGGCTTGCCAGTCTATGCCATAGCGTCGTGGTCTTAATATTTCACTGAGTAAGTGATGCCCGGGAAAGATTCTCCCGTAGGTACCACTGTGCCATGGTCTTAATATTTAACTAGGGAAGTGATGCCCGGGCTAGATTTGTCCGTCGATGACACAGTGTCGTGGTCCTAAAATTGCACTGGGGAAGCGATGCCCGTGGAAGATTTTTCCGTTGGTGATACTATGCCATGGTCTTAATATTTTACTGGGGAAGAGATGCCCGGGGAAGGCTTGCCAGTCCATGACATAGTGTGGTGGTCCTGATATTTCACTGAGTAAGTGATGCCCGGGAAAGGCTTGCCCGGGAAAGATTCTCTTGTAGGTACCAATGTGCCAGGATCTTAATATTTAAAGGTACTATGTAAAGATACTATGCCATGGTCTTAATATTTTACTGGGGAAGTGATGCCCGGGGAAGATTGGTCCGTCGATAATTCAATGTCGTGGTCCTAATATTGCACTGGGGAAACGATGCCCGGGGAAGATTCTTCCGTCGGTGATACTGTGCCATGGTCTTAATATGTCACTGGGTAAGTAATGCCCGGGGAAGGCTTGCCCGTCGATTCCACTGTGTCTTAATCTTAATATTGCACTGGGAAAGAGATGCCCGGGGAAGGCCTGCTAGTCGATGACATAGG
The DNA here is from genome assembly GCA_011634705.1 of Andricus grossulariae. Lineage (NCBI taxonomy): Eukaryota > Metazoa > Arthropoda > Insecta > Hymenoptera > Cynipidae > Andricus > Andricus grossulariae. The sequence goes on along the minus strand of JAABKJ010026545.1, from coordinate 6,733,038 downwards.
TCGTGGTCTTAATATTTCACTGGGAGTGATGCCAGGGATAGGTCTGTCCATCGATGCCACTTCGTCTTAGTCTCAATATTGCACTGGGGAACAGATTCCAAGGAAAGGTTTGTCCGTCGATGACACAATGTCGTGATCCTAATATTTCACTGGGGAAACAATGCTCGGGGAAGATTCTTCCGTCGGTGATACTGTGCCATGGTCTTAATATGTCACTGGGTAAGTGATGCCCGGGAAAGGCTTGTCCGTCGATGCCACTCTGTCTTAGTCTTAATATTGCACCGGGGAAGATTTGTCCGTCGATGAGACAATGGCGTGGTCCTAATATTGCACTGGGGAAGCGGTGCCCGGGGAAGATTCTTCCATCGGTGATACTGTGCCATGGTCTTAATATTATACTGGGGAAGTGATGCCCGGGGATGTCTTGCTCATCGATGCCACTGTGTGTTAGACTTAATATTGCACTGGGAAAGAGATGCCCAGGAAAGACTTGACAGTCGATGCCACTATGTTTTGAGTCTTAATATTGAACTGGGGAAGTAATACCTGGGGAAGACCTGCCCATGGAAGACTTCGACAGCGATGAGTGGAAGAGATGTCCTTATGAGCCTTGCAAATGGTGGAAGAGATGCCTGGTGACGACTCTATCTTTCGGGAAGTGATACTGGGAAAGACATTTATTCAGCTGGGAAGTCTTGCCCTATGTAGGCTTGTAACTTTCCCCAAACAGCGTACAAACGTTAGCAGAAAAAAAATTTGAAAATTAAAATTTTAGGGATATTACATCAAATTTGGACTTGCCCCCAGCTGAGAAAACAAGATGGTACAAACGAGAATATTTGATGTTCAAATAGTGAAAACAAAGCAAAAACTTTAGCATCACAAAAATGTTTAATTCAAACTTCGAGAAGATGACACGATATTTTGATTTGTCCCAAGCTGGGTAACCAAAATGAAAGAAACGCAATTATCGAATGTACAAACAGTACAAAGGATGCACAAACTTCAGCAGAAAGAAAAATTGAAAAATTCAAACTTGGGGAGAATGACATGAAATTTTGATTTGTTCCAAGCTGGGCAACCAAAAGGGTACAAACGGAAATAGAGAATGTACAAACAGTACAAACGACGCAGAAATACAAAAAGTTGATTTGTCTCTAGCTGGACAACCAAGAGGGTAAAAACGAAAATATTGATTGTTCAAACAGTACAAACGACATACAAACGTTAGCAGAAAGAAAATTAAGTTTTTTTCGGGTGGGTACGTGAAATTAGCCCCCCGAAATCAAATTTGCCCCTTATTTGGTAACCAGGAGGGTACAAACCAGAATATTCTATGTACAAACAGTACCGACGAATTTTGCAAGTGAGCTCGATCACTTTTTTCGCATTGCAATTAATGCTGACCAAGATTGTCAGCTCTACTATTTGAGATGGTAAGTATGTGTGCCGTATTGAAAGACCGATTTTGCTTTGCGGCATTGTAGGATATATGTATTTATTTTTTCGGGTAACTTAGAATGTTAAGATAGTGTAAACCTTTTCCTGTTTTTTGATGTTTTTATTATAAGATCGCCAACATGTTTCCACTTTGTCGGCTGTTATGCGTTTCTGCCGGTAGACAACGGCAAGACGGTTCGACCAGTCAAACCGGCCAAAGCCGGCCTAGGTGGCAATTGTGGCAAGTTGGCAACCCTAATGGAACTCCGCCTTGGAAAGGACTCAGATTTGAGTTAAAACATGTAGGCGATTTTTTCATAAAAACTTCAAAACCCCGATAAAGACCTACACTATCTGAATATTGTAAGATATACTTTTTCGAATCGCACGAGTTGAAGTGCTAATATTCCATTTCCAGATAATAATGCTGCATACTAAAAATGATAAATACAGTGGCGTAAGTAGAAACATTGAGGTCCTCTCCAAAAATTTCTTTGGGAAGTCCGATTCAAATTAAAAAGAAGTCCGACTTATAAATTGCTTAGCAGTAAAATAATTTTGCCAATAAATTTAAATATAAAAGCGCTGATCTGGAGGATCCCCCTGTTGGCAAAGCTTGTTCTGCTTTATAGTACTTCTAACACTGAATATGGTAAGTACATTTTACGCCGTGAAATGTTAGAAAATTCTTTTATAATAATTTTTTAAGGCAGACGAACCAATTTTGGATCGGTGTTGCAAATGTGGATCAGCGTTTCTCTATATGATTCATTCGCACGAAACACATAAAAAACAATTTCAATATTTATACAAGATAAAACCACTGATACACATTAGGAACGCCGACACACATTTGTTTTTTCTGCCTTATCTTTTGATGTAATATTATGTAAGATAATGAAGATAACTATATAAAGCAAATAGCGAAAAACGGCTACCTTATACTTTATTACTGTTTTTTTCGAAAAAACTTTCAGAATACAATAATTTTTGCTTCTGTATTTTTTGATACGACGCGTAATTATCGTTTTGATCGTGAAAAATAACACCAATAATATCAAATTGAACCTTTTTCAAAAATGACGAAAGGTAAAATAAATATTTTATAAAAAAATTATCAACCTAAAAAAGTTTACAAATTGGCTTCTGACCATTTTTTGCGTAGTTTTCATTTGAATCGTGAAAAATGCGCATAAAAATAACAAATTTATTTATGGAACAACGACAAGATAAATAAAATCTATTGAACGGTAAAATTTTTCGCCCTAAACAGAAGTCCCGGACCGAAGAACAAAAATTAATATAACATACATTTAATAAAACAGAGGTTAATATAATATAGAAAATTTCGCGTTTTGGACACACTTTACAGTCGAACATGCAGCCTAAGAAGCTTTAACAAAAGGAAATTCACAATCATCAAATTACAAATTAAATTAAAATTTATGTCAATTAAATTAAGGTTCAGCCCGTATTCGTGGTAAATTCGAAAAAGGAAAGGTTTATGCCCACATAAGAGGAACTACAAAACCGAGATACCTATATTATCGAGCGCGAAGCGCAAGTCCGACAGACGCGCGCTAAAACTTTCGAGCTGACGGCCGGCAAATTTGTTAAATTACGCTTTGGGAGAATTCTGAATGATAATAATATTTAATTATTATCACAGGGAGTATTATACATTTTATTCAAAGTTATGAGTAGCCGGAGATACCCGACTCTCCTACATAATCATGATACATAAACTATCGATATATTATATAAACATTAACACCTAAACTTTTAATTTAAAAATTTTCTAAAACGAAATAGATGGATATCTTTGAAACCGAAATGTTGATGAAAATATACTTAAAATTATAAATGTGATATTATATCATTGTATACGTACCAATAGAATTAAATAAGGCCGCTAAGATGTAGAACAGTGAACGAATAGAGATCTTCATTTTCTGCGCAATTACAATTTATAGAGAATATGAACATTCAACCAGATATTCCAAGTTATATACGCGTATTAATTAGCCTTTATCTGAACCGGCCATCTAATAATTATTGTCTTTTCTCTTTAGTGTTGTTCAAGTATTACGTAAGCATTTTTTGGGCGGGAGGACGGTTCCTCGTGACCAATTACTGTTATATTTGTCTCATGTCATAAAATAATTTATTTGTACTTTTATAACACTACCTTATTTTTAGGATTACTTGCGGGCCGTTAAAGTAATACGTCATGCTTTTTTCAGACAATGTCGACCCCCTCCCCCCTGCTACGCGGTTTATGTAATAAGTGCTTATAACTTTAACATGGAATCCATCTTATATTTATCAGGTTTATCTTTGGCTTACATTTTTATTCTCTAATTAATATATGATACAAAGATAGCTATTAAAATATCGTATGCTTCTACCTAGCTACTTCCAAAACGTACCCTTCTTCTAGTATAATTCCTTTAAACAACACGCTACGTCAGAGAATGTCTCTTTCTACATTATTATAAGAAGAATATATCGTTGCATATTTCAAGTCTTAACCTTGAAGATAACTAGTAGCCAAGGTAAATATATAAAAGTAAGATTATGTAGGAATAATTTTAAGAGAAGTGAAGATTTTTTATATTGATTTGAGAGAACCCAACAGTTCACACCAATTGCAGGGTTATGTAATAATCTATGCATTAAGTTAGTATCCTTTCACAAAATAGTTCTCGATTACTTATACAGAGTTCAGGCTTATGACAATTACAGGTTTCTTAATAATTCATTATTCTCCTACTAAGGTCGTTGACAGTAACCCGTGTAGAGATTATGATCGGGACTTGAAAGAGCCCCGAAAGTTTTCCCTATTTCCGACAGGACGCTAATTGGGAAAAATAGAAAGGACCTGACTGATTCTATAACTGTTTTAGCCGAGCTCTATCTAGAAATTCTAACCAGCCCCTAATGGGAATACCCTTCCACCGTCCCTCTAGAGGATAAAGTTCCGAAAAGGGATTACCTTCGATTAAATTAAAACTTACTGTACCGATGTATTTTGACCCGCTTATTACGAATATGATAGTTAAAATAGACACAGAATTGATTTTCAAGGTCAAACCCGCAAAATCGAGGAGTTTTCCTGCCCCCCCACGAGAAATTGGAAACGGGGAGTGGTGGGACCTAATTACTTCTGTGACCAGTAACAGAGGTAACTTATCGCTTTTCAAGAGACTTTGGAAAGGGGTAAGGATGTGACTTTAATTATTTTGGTGGCCATTCACAAGGGTGCCACTAACGTGGCTTTGGAAAGGGGTAGAAGTGACTTAAGTTATTTCTGTGACCAGTCGAAAATCTGAAAGTTGTGCTGGGTTTTGCTGGGCGTGCAAAACAATTATTGTCCTATACAGTTTTTACTTAGGACCATATTTTTTAATGAAATACTAGATTTTTTCCCTCAAAATAATTTTTTTACTCGAAAATTTTTCTAAATGCGAATTTCGAAAATCTAAAAGTTGTGCTGGGTTGTACTAAGCGTGCAAAACAATTTTTGTCCTAAACACTTTTTACTACTTGAAACTAAAGTTTTTTTGCTTTTAAAGCTTAAATTCGAAAATCTTTGGTTTGAAATTTCTTAATATTTGGAAGTTTGGAATTTTAAATTTCACAATTTTCTAATTTTTAATACAAATATTAAAAACTTTGCGACGATTTTGCTATTAAATCTTTCAAAATTTCATATCAAAGCCTTGACAGTCAGTTTTAAATGTAATAATTTAAGATGTAAATATAACGCAATTTTGAATTGAGAGGATTGAAATTGTGCAATTCCAAACATTGGCGTCATATTATAGCACACTTGTTTTATATTATTTCAAAAAAAAATTAATTTTCAACGCAATATTTAAAAATTGTCCCATTTTTTGTTAAAGATTTAGGAAAATAAATAATTTCAACTTGAAAAATATTTTAGTAGAAAATTTCAGGATTGAATAATAGTTCGAAAGGAAATGTTCACAATTAAACGATTTGAAATAAAAAAAAATTGTATTATAAAAACTTATGCGGCTTAGCGGTGAGAAATTTCCTTTATTTTAGGTCCATCTCATTGATCAACGTTTCCGACTGGTACCAGTCCCTCTTCTAGACTCTATAAGGAGCGATACAGAGGTTAGATCGTAAATGATTTTCAACAAAGGCGAAAGAACAAACAACATACCCTGTTTGGACCGAAGTAAAAAAATTCCAAATAAATTACAAAAGAATTGAGAGATGGCTTGAACATCTAAGCATTTTGGAGAATTACATTCTGAGGTTTCGTGAGATTTAAGAAGTTTACATCTATGCCTAGATTACTTCTAGAATAAATACTTCTAAAAAACCTAGAATACCTAAAAAATTCTCAAATCTCTCGAAATCTCAGCATGTAGTTCTCCGAAATGCTTAGATGTTCACGGCATTTCTAAATTCTTTTGTAATTTATTTGGAATTTTTTTACTTCGGTCCAAACAGGGTATGTTATTTGTTCTTTCGCCTTTGTCAAAAATCATTTACGATCTAACCTCTGTATTGCTCCTTATAGAGTCTTGAAGAGAAACTGGTACCAGTCTGAAACGTTTACCAATGAGCTGGACCGAAAATAAAGAAAATTTCTGACCGCTAAGCCACATAAGTTTTTTATCATATATACAACATCGGTCGCATGAGGTTATCTATATATAACAAAAATTGTATTGCATAAAATTAAAATGGATATAAGTTAAAATAACTGGAATAGAAACCTCAGTAATTAAACAATTCCTTTAATTTTGAATGTTTACAATTTTAGAGTACTGCATTTTTTAACAATTAAAAACATTATTAATTTATAAACGATTTACATGTGCTTAAAATAATTTAAATTTTACAGATATCATGTAATAAAACACATCTCTGTATTTTCTTTATCAGACACTACAATTTCCACTTCATACTTATTATATTGTTACTAGACTATTATGTGCGCGCGCAAGCGCGCGCTAACTTTTATATTCATTTTTCTCATTTACTCAATTTTCGAATAACTATTTATTCGTTCAAATTTCTTTACAAATCAAATTCTTGCTGAAATAAAATTCTCAAAGAATGCATTCAGTTAATCCATGTAAAGTATAATTTACTATTACTACTGATAATAGTGAATAGCGAGATATAATTTTAATATTTCAAGTGCACGTTATGTAATTTATTGATTTGGGAAAAAACACAATTTTTGTACAATGACGTTTGCGGGTACTTTCACGGCCCTTTTTTTGAAGGTAAGAATCAATATACATCGCTAAATGTTTAATAAATTAATATCTATAATTTAAAAAAATAATATTCCGATCGGATTCTCAATTCATTGAACATTCACTACTTTACCACCGAGCAATTCACGCCTACCCCGAAAGGGAAACGGCTTAATGATATAATAATAATAATAAAGTTACCTAATTTAGAAAATTTCAAGCGAATGTGTAAGAATACAAAAGACAACAAATTGTAACTGAATTTATCCAGTTTTATTAAAAATAATTCAAAAGAATGGAAGGGAATTCCAAACAATTCAAGTCAATTCAATAGAATTCTAGGAGGTTCAAGAGAATATGAGGAAATGTAAAATAATTAAAGGAAATTCAGAAGAATTCAAGGGAATTACAAATATTTCAAAGAATTAAAGTTACTCAATTCAAAAAATTGCAAGTGAATTCAAAAGAATTCAGAAGACAAATTTTTCACTAAATGTGTGCAGTTTATTTTAATACAAATCAAAAGAATTGAAGGGAATTTAAAAAATCAAGTGACATTAATAGAACTCCAGAGAGTTCAAAAGCTTTTAAGGGAATTTAACAGAATTCAAGGAAATTCAGAATAGTTCAAGGGAATTAAAAATATTTCAAAGAATTAAAATGATCTAATTTAGAAAATTTCAAGTGAATGCGAAAAAATTCAAAAGACAAAAAATCTCAACAGAATTTATCCAATTTATTTAAAAGAATTGAATGGAATTGAAAACAATTCAAGTGAATTCATTAGAATTCCAGGTATTTCAAAAGAATTTATGGGATTTAAAAGAATTCTTAGAAATACAGAAGAATTCATGGGAATTAAAAATAATCCAAAAAATTATGTTACCTAATTCAGAAAATTTCAAGTTAATTAAACATAAGATTTCAAAAGAAACAAATTACAACTGAGTTTATCTAGTTTAGTTAAAAAGAATTTAAAAGAATTGTAGCGAATTTAAAAGAATTCAAGGGAATTCAGAGGAAATCAAGGGAATTTAAAAAAATGTAAAGAATTAAAGTTACCTAACTAAGACAATTTCAAGTGAATTCAAAAGAATTATAAAAAAAAATGAACTGAATTTATCCAGTTTATTTATAAAGAATCCAGAAGAATTGTATGGAATTGAAAACCATTCAAGTGATTTCAATAGCATTAAAGAAAGATCAAAATAATTTAGGAAAATTTAAAAGAATTCAAGAAGATTTATAAGAATTGAAGAAAATTAAGAATAATTCGAAGAATTAAAGTTACCGAATTTAGAAAGATACAAGTTAGTTTAAAAAATTGAAACTGAATTCATCCAGTTGTTTTAAATAATTAAAAAGAATTGAAAATAATTTAAAAAAATTCAAGTGAATTCAATAAAATTCCACGTACATAGTTTAAAAGAATTTAAGAATTTAGGAAAATTCAGAAAAATTAAAGGGAATTAAAAATAATTCAAGCGAATTAAAAATAATTTAAGGGAATTCGAAGAATTTCGAAACATGTGTACACCTGAATTCAGTTGTAAATAGTTCCTTGCTAAATTCCGAAAACTATTTTTTTTTAAATTTTTTTCGTACCAATAAAATATCCCATGCCACTCTTCTACTTTCAGGATCCATTCCAGTTGTTGGTTCGTCCAATATAAGAGTCTAAAAATATGTTAACGTTTTAATTTTTTGTTACTTGTACCTAATTGCAATGTGAAGAATTATACTTTAATTGTGAAAAAATTATTACAATTTTCAAGACAGCTTGACAATAAAGAATAACTTACTGACGCGTCGCCAATTATCGCCATTGCGAGACAAACTTTTCTCTTTTGGCTTTCTGAAAGTTTTGAAGGCAGCACGCTTTTTTTATCGGCTAATTTTAATTGTTTTATCAGATCTTTAACATCTTTTTTTACTTGAGCCCTCGGTTTACTTTTATTCTTCAACTGAAAGGAATAATTTTTTTATGAATTGAAATGATCAAAATTAGTAATACTTAATAGGTAAACCAGGAATTTTTGAATACCTGAAATATTTTCTTAAACTTTCAAAGAACTTGGATCACTTACTAGGGCAAAAAACTCGATTTGTTCGAATACATTTAAATCAGGGAACAAAATATCTTCTTGGGGACAAAGACCCAAATCAGGCACAATTCCGTCCATTTCATCACTGATATTTTTCCCATTTATGAGAACCATTCCTTTGGTAGGACTAAGAAGACCTGGGAAGATAATTTTATTTTGTAATAATAATTTATGATGTAATAATGATTTTCTCATAATTGAATTAATTTACCTGTTAAGATAGACATCATAGTTGTCTTCCCGGCTCCATTGTGACCAAGCAAAGTTGTTATCTCGCCTTTATAAAAATCGATGGAAATCCCGCAAAGGGAATGTTGTTTCTAAAAACATAAAAAACTTTGTTATTAAGAACCTAACTAAACTCGTAATTGATACTCTTTGTCATACTTACTGCACATTTGAAGAAATTGGTGCTATAAGATTTTCTCAAATTGCGGATCTGAATTGCAGGAGTAAAATCATCTTTTGCTATCGGTTCAAAAGGTTTTTCCTCCATATCGTTGAAACAACAGACATATAATTCCTCCTCTGAGAAATCATATTTTGATTTCCAAAACTAAGAGTTAAAAGAAAATACTTAATTTTTTTCCTCTAGGTTGAGTTCAAAAAAATTGAAAAAAAGATTTACCTTTAAAAAGTAAAGCGGATGCTTTGGAACTCCATATTTTCCAGGAAACAGGGCAGATGCATAGAGAGCCAGTAAAAAATGGAATAAAATACCAAAAATTGAAAAAATCAATGTGGCTCCTAAACTCCCTACAGATTTATAGTTTAGGTCTCCTTCTAGGAATAAATTATACCATCCAACTCCTATGCCTGAGAAAATATTCAAATTCAATTTCATTAACTATTTTTCACATTCTTTCAACTTCAGGTACTTACAGTTTTTTTCCTTTATATCAATTTCCTCATATATTCGATATAAGAGGATATTGGGGAAAAATATTCCCAGATATGGTACAACAGTGTAATTTTTTAATTGAACCATATACTTTTGCAGTATGAACGAACCAGTGTATAAAAATGGACTTCCAAAGGATCTAAAGATGGCTGAAAAATTATTTTTTTTTTATTTATAAATTAATTATCTATCGATTGATATTAATGATTCTCTCACATCTTGAGAAGTATACAGTTATGTGGAATCCGAAAGCTATAAGATGAACAATATGCACAAAATGCATTGTTGCTACTAAATACACATCACCATAATTCAAGTATGGTTCATTTTCTGATGAGAAAGATATCTTCAGTAATGCTATGCGAGGTACGATATATAATATACTGAAAAATAATCCACTTATTAACCAGCTTAATAGATTTTGGTAATTTTTGACGCCATTCATCGACATTAGGATCTGAAAAGAGATTAAAGTTGAACTTTTATTAAGTATGGAAAAGAATCAGGAAAAATTGGGTAAAAATAATTAAGAAAATAATATACATTCAGTCCTAAGGATTTTTCATTTGTTGAATAAGTTGTTTCGATGCAGAGTGGTATTAAGAATGCCAGGATTGCCACAACTGGATACATGGCTTTCATAACTTCATAATTATTAAATCGTTCTTCTGAGTGGGCTGGATAAGGCATTCGTTGCATTGAAATCTGAAAATTCGAAAATTTATTTACTGATCAGGAGCTCTTTTAATTCTTAGTTATATTCGAAAATCTTATATCACTTTAAATCTCACTTGACATCATATGAAATAATTTATAATTGAACGCATTCATTTTGAAATTCTTTAAACTGGCTACGATTTTGGTTGAAAATGTTCCAAAATATATCATTTAAAAATCAATGCTTAAGCAGGTTAAATCAATAATTGCCTTGATAGTTGCGCAGTTTTAAGACTAAAGTGTTCAGTATTAAATAATTAGAAACATGCGTTTGAAATAGAAGAACTTTAAATTGCATGTGCTGAAAAATTAGACAATTTCAAAATAAAAGCCCTTCAAGTTGTACAACATTTAATTGAAGCAATACAAAATTGCTTAAATCTCAATTGTACAATTTCTAATTGAAAGTTTTAGTAGATGAATAATTCATTTGAAACCGTTCAGAATTAAATAATCCTTAATTGAAAATTTCTAAGTGAGAAAATTTCCAATTTTAATCAATCTGTCAAATTTAATTATTTTCGTGTTTTAAGACCTCGAAATAAAAATTGTTGTAGTTTTGAATTTAAAGATGCAAAAACCCAGGAAAAAACTGCAATACTTTAAAGAAAAAATTGATATACTCACTTCCGTCTTTATGGAACGGTTTGGCATTTTCATTTTGAGAAAAGATTCATCGATGCAGATCTGTGTTTTTACAAAAGCTGAATTCTCAAGAAAGTATTCGACTCCATTGTCAGAATGATTTTTTTCAGTTCTAATTACATATTCCAGATGTTTTAAACTCGAATTTAATCTTTCAGGGTTTTTAAAAAACACTGCAAGGACTTCGATTGAATAACTTTCGTGTTTTCTCGAAGCATATGCATTCATCAATTCATCTTCAGAATAGAATCCTTTTATTCCTGTTTTTCAAAATAGATAAGTTTAATAATATTTTTATGAATTAAAAATCAAAATATAAAATTTAAGAAATGACGAAAACTGACTTTCTTCAGGAAGCAAGAGACAGCTTCCTGTTTTTTTCATCAAATTCTCGGTAAAATTATTCCTCGGTAAAAAGTAAACGAAAATCGGAAAATGATGGTAAATCCTTAATATTTCTTCCTTCGTTTGAATCGGGTAATGTGTATCATTTATTGTTTTTCGCACTTCAGAAGGAGGATGAATTACTGAAAAATCTCTGATGACTTGAGAAAATACAAACAAAATTATTGGAATACAAATCTCGACCAGTAAACTGAGTTTCCAATGTCTTCTTCGAACAGTGTAGTTCTTCCACATAAGTAGTGTAAAAATTCTCCATTTGTTTGCCATGATTATTTTTCATAATTTTCACCACTAGAAGCCACAAATTAGTAATTCAGGGAAAAGAAAACACTGAGATTATTTTGTTTCAACAGCTTCCAAAAAGCTGATTTTTTGAACTATTGATTCCTCCTTGATGGTTACATGATTTAAAAAGCACAAGTGACGTTTTCACCGACTGACATCATAACACTGTATTTTTTCTGACTTTTTAAGTCACAAAAATGTAATATGGGCTGTAGATTTTCGCGCATGCGCCAATCAGCTTCATCATTTTTATGGAATAGTTAGCTAAACGCTGATTTACACTTAAGAAAATGTTTATTATGGTTATATGTGACGGACACGAAAGTAACAACTGAGTTGAGTGACATTACTATTATATGAGTCAGTTCACGGTGTTACCTAGGGTGATTTCCCCTGTCTTCTCCATGAGCCACCCTTATTGATCGTTTCGAGATCGAGACTCCCTCTTTTTGATACCTCATACCAACATGAATTTGACTACAACTCCTCCAAATTTGAAATATTTCTTAACGACTTTTAATATTTCCTCAAGAGTGGTCAAAAAATATTAGTCACTAAATACGAAATAATCCCACTGAGTCATCTACTACCACGTAAGCGGTCGCTGACGAGAAATGTTCTTTTTTAAAGGAAATGAAACGACACGTATATTCTCGGCTAGATACAAAAAATTTATTGACGAAGATATTATTTTTTAATTTCTAAAGAGAATGACGTTGATTAATTCCGTCGAAATTTTTCTCTAAAGTGTGGTATGATTTAAACTAATACCGATAGGACATTCCATTTTATATTACTGCCCAATAAACCACCATATTGCATTGATACCGAGATATAAGGAATGGAATAAATTCCATTCCATTTTTACTACCCTTAATATAAAATTATTTTATTTTAAATAACCACGGTTTGAAAATGTTCAATTTTAATTATTTCTTTGTTTTAAGACTGGGACATAAAAATTGTTCAATTTTGATTACTTCTACTTTGTTTTGCATTGGATTCGTTAATGGAGATTATATTTTGAATATTGAAAATAATAAATTATTTAGTTTTGGTGTTCTAAATTTAAAAATGTAAAAAAAAACCCAGAATATATAATAGTACACGTTGGTGTGTAGATCATTTTTCAATGGAATGTTATTTCCTCTAAACCAAAGCAAATAAAGTTTGTAGCAAACAGAATTGAAAGAAAATGCGACAAGCTTTCCAATTGTTATAACGATTTTTCAGAAATATATGTAATTTCTATAGTTTCAAAAAATTAAAAGTTAAAAGGTACAGTTCAATAATGACTTAATAACTTTCAAAAGCACTTTCATATTTCAGACTTACACTCTTCCCCCTATTCCCTTTTTTAACCATTTTTTAAAAGAATTCTGCTTACGTTCCCCTATATTCAAGAAACATCCCCTTTTCTCATTTTTTCGCTTAAGTGCATGGAAAAAAAAGTTCATTAAACTTTCTTGAACTATTTCAAGAGTCGGGGATGAGAGCGATCCTTGAACAAATGTTCTATATTCTGTATAACTTTCAGGATATAATGTAAAACAAATCTGGAATAATTCTGCAAGAGTTCTGTAAACTTTATATTGAACTCCGATTTTAAAAAATTCAATAAAATATATAGAGAAATTCATGGAAAAATGTTGAAGACTTTCGTAGAAATCACAATTGAGGTATTGATAGTTTGTAATCACATCATTATAATAAGTAAACACCTCAATTCAGTCAAATGTACAGACAAATTCTTGGAAAAATGTTGAAAAATCTCATAAAAATTCGATTGAAGGTATTGAGTGTTTGTGAACTACTTCAATATGAGATCTATAGACCTCAGTTCTATAAAATGTAGCGGCGCAGTCGCTACTGTGCCAATGTAGCGACACTGCCCCCCCCCCCCCCGGCCAATGTGCTTAACATATAACGCTGGTTAGTGAATAATAATTTATTAGTGAATTACAACTTATTTAACTTTATATAGCTTATATAAATTTATTCTATATAGCTACCTAACTTCTTATTAATCTCGAATCTACTAGAACTTATAACCAAGAAATAATTTGCGATTAGAAAATTTTTCGACATTTAAAATTTCCAAAATTATAAAATTTCAAAAGTGAGAAAGAACCAGAAATTTGTAATTCCCTAAATTTAAAACTGAATTTTCGAAATTTGATAATCTTGAAAATCCCGACATTATAAATATAAAACTCCGGAAATTTAAAATTCCCGAAATTATGAAAATATAATAGAATTGGCATATTATCGATATTCTATAAAAACAGCGAATTTATTTTACAAAGCATTCATTCATTAGAAAAGAAGATATTCTGAACCCATGATTATTAAAATTTTAAAAGCAACACATTTTTTATGATACGGAAGATAAAAATTTATCACGCGGCCCTGTACAGCTGTAGCTTATATTTTAGATTTTTTTTATACTCCAAGTTAAGTTAGCTGCGAGGTTTTGTTAGGAGTTACGAATGCGTAGGTAGGGGGTTCGAACCCACAGCGAATAAGAATTTCAATAGCGTGCGATTATTAATGTAGTGATTGTTTCCGTAATAGTAAATAATTATGTAGTTGAATATGTGAACAATATGTGGACCGAACCGAGGCGACGACCAGACAACGGCCCCGGACAAACGCGAGAACGTAGATTCAAGTGGTCGGACCAACTCCGGAGGGACATCCTTACCTGTTGGCAAAGAAGTTCACCGGCGCGAAGAGGTTTCATGCAGAGGTTACATGAACGTTGGGTCAATATGCACCCGGAATATGCTCATAGAACGCCTCAGTATTTAAGAGATCAGGTATTCTTTTTGCGCAAAAACGGATATGAAGCTCTTTATCGGCAAGAAGAAGAGCATCATCCTCCAGCGAACATAACACCCGTCGTCATTTCTACGCGGATGATTCTGTTTAATCGTTCGAGGTCGGTGTTCGACCATTTGATGAGCCCAAAGGAGTACTTGGGATCTCCAATCTCACCTGTAATAGCCAACATCATTATGGAACATCTTGAAACTAAAATCTTCAACCAATCTAAGCTTGAACTCGAATTTTGGTGCCGTTACGTTGACGACACTTTTGTCATCTGGATACATGGACTAGATGAACTACACAAGTTTTCGAATTTCATCAATCGAATACACCCTAATACCTCCATGCCTCCTCTGACCACCACCCATCTCAAAAGCAATTGGTCATCAACTCCCTTGTAAACAGATCTGTTTCTATAGCAGATAAAGATAACTTACAAAAGGAACTACAAAACGTGAAACAAATCCTAATACAGAACGACTACACAAACAAAAAAATTGAGAAAGCAATAAGAAATATATTTACACTTAAATATATAATATATAATACTATAATATATAATATATATAATAAAAAATGATATGTTTATATATAATATGAAAATATAATATATAATAATATATAATATCATATATAATACACTCAAGAAAACTATTCAACACAACCAACAAAAGAAAGAGAGAGAAAAACAACTACCATCCTACCCTACATCCAAGGTATCACAGAATAAATATGAAGCATTCTCAACAAACACAACATTTACACCATATTTAAACCACCAGCGAAAATAGGGCAACTTCTAAACAACCCTGAAGAAAAAGGCACCTCTCAGTGATCCAGGAGTATATAAACTCCGTTGCTCTTATGGCAAAGTCTATATTGGAAAAACCGGGAAAGCGGTGAGCCAACGTGTCAAGGCACATGAGAGTAAGGTCAGGCTAAAACATTTCACGCTATCAGCACTAGCTGAGTATCATATCGAAACAGGACTTAGCATTTTATTTGACAAAACAACCGTCATCGCAAAAACATACAATATTTTACCAAGAAAACTTAGAGAAGCAATCGAAATCTTAAAACACTTTCATAATATCAAAAGGGACAATGGATATAATACCAATCCGATTTGGCTTTCCGTCCTCCCTGGTTTTTTGAAAACCACTCGATTGGCCAATCAGGTTCGACCAGTCCTCACGGCGGGGTGCTCTGGCCACTCACAGGCGTCGTAGAGAGTATATATAAGAACAACATTACCTGAAACCTCAGTTCTAGGTTAGTCCTGAAGAAGTGAACTGCAATGTTCACGATACGTCGTCAAGATTCGTAGTTTTGCACACGATTGAAACCCGAAACACTTTATTTCAATATAAGATTAGACAATGTTAATGTTATAATGTTAATAAAAAACAATGTAATTTTAAATATTATTGATTAAAAATAGTTATAATTTCAGTCTTTCAATTTGCAGTTGGGCAATTAATTTATGTTTTTATCGACTAATCGTATTTTCATGTTATTTTCGGATAGAACTTACGCTTGGGTATATTAAATGTTAAATTTGGAGAAAAGTTACTCATAGATACTCTATGAAACACAAGTAGGTTTTCACACATGTATATGTACAATCTTGAAAATTAGATATAGAAATTTATTCAATTTTTAGTAATTTATAACTTCTTACAACTACCCAAAAATGTATTCAACCAGAATATTAAAAATATTAAAACCAACAACTTTTAAAACATTTAAAAAATTTCAAAGTCATTTTATTTATTACAATTTTTTACCATTTCAGACGTAATTATGAGCATTTTAAGAGTTATTCACAACTTTTGAAAAGAGTTCGAAAATATTTTAAATTTTGTAAAGATTTTACAAAATTTTATAAATGACACTGATAAATATATTTGAATTACATTTAAACATTTTTTAAGCAGATTTATTTTTTCATGATAAAATTAATTTCTCCATATACATGAAAAAATTTAACGGAAATTTGTTTACTTTAATTACATAATTTTAAAAGTATATTTAAATTAATGTAAAAATTATATAAAGGTGATCGTCCCAGTAATCGTGACCTTAGTTACAGTAATCGTGATGCCAAATGTATTGCTTTTTATATAATTTGAATGAATGTAATTTTTATTTGCTATTATAAAATGCTAAAAATAAGTGGGTTTTAGCATTAAATGTTAGTTTTAACATATTTTTTTAACAATATATTGTGACGCTGTAGATTCTCTGCAACTCGCAATTACCATTTGGAGTAATTTATCTTAAACAAGAGCTCTTTTATTTACATCCAGAGTAATAAATTTCGACACTATTTATGTTTTTTTATAATTTTATTTATTCGTTATGTTTTATTTTATGTTATGTTATCGTTAGGGTCTCTTTTTCCTTTATACTTGTGTCAATATCCTGTTTGATTATTAAGACTGTTTTTTTATTTTAAGGGCATAGGGCTCTTCTGATTTTTTTGGTTTGTAATTTCTTGATTCCGCGGGCTCAAGCGAAAGCCATGCAGGTTCTGTCACCCACTCAAAAGGGCGTTCGAAATCCACTACCGTTTTACCTTCGTCAGAACTTCGCAGCTAGGATCCCTACATACATTTGTGAATATAATATAATGAACTCATCATGCTGGGAGCGAACTGTAACAAATATAAGGTATTAAAATCAAATAGAATCGGAACTAAAATAAGGTGTATCTGATTCTTTTTGAATACATAATTCATAAAATAATCATACACTCTAGATGGGTTCAAGCCACCATTCAATTCCTGCACAAGGGATGGAATCAACTCCTCCACACCTTTGTGTGACTCACAAAATAATATATATCTTTTAAGCAGTCTTCTTTTTTTATCGCTAATCCATCCGACTACTATTAGGGATGGACAGGATTAATTCTGTTATCGGCAACCCCTTCTGGACCTCCGTGGCAGGATATACCGATCTTCCAATAAAGGATAGAAGGGAAAGTAAAAATTATCGCTGGTCTTCTGAGATCGAAGCTATGTTCCTGGTGAAGATTGACCGAGCTAGTTACCACCTCGAATTCTACATAGAACTTCGCCTCTAAATGATGATCTTTGTTAATGTTTCTATTGTGAACAGACGTTCTCGGCTTTTCATGCCATTCCCTTGTGTTTTTTCGTTACCGGGAGCATCGACGAGTCCACTCCGCACCTATAGTAAGGAAAAAGGGGCTCCTCGTTCTCCACATCGACACCAGGATACAGCCGGCCCTGAAAGAGAGAATGAATGATTCTCGCTTTCGGACGATAGGACGGATGATCTCTGAGTGTTCGAGGTGAGCGGTTCGCATCGTGTGTTTCTCCTGACTATATGGTACTTTTTGGAGTGTTTGTGGCGTGCTATGTCTCGCCATTCTGAAATTAATTAAACATGAGAGTTTAAATGGTCTTTTGAATTGAGTTGTTTGTGTATTGATATGGAACTATGAAGAGGATTAAAATTTTCTTTTGGAACTTTGGAAAGTGGCTGAGCGCATTCAGATGTATTTTCTTCTGTAAAACTATATTCAGGTTTTAGAATTGCGTTAATCTCTTGAATGTGCTTTGGAGTTTGGTGATTTGTGTGGCCTAGTATTCTGTAGCTTATAGAATATTGGCTATTCTTAAGAGTTTTAATACAGCTTTAGACTGGCTCAATGGAAACCTTCATGCCTTATCTTTGCTAACAATCTCTTACATGGATTAAGGTCACCTATAACCTCTAAATTGCTTTTAATGTTGCCAGTTTATGACTGAATATTACTCAGGAACACTAGCTGGTATCGTATAAACTGTATTTTGATGTATACCTGGTGTTTATAGCCGCTCCTAGTCTTTTCATTTTCTCCAATATGCCTCCTTTTTAATTTATGCATATAATAATCTTGTCTGCCTTTGCTTGGGCCACAAATTGCTTCCGCTTTCACTGATTAAATATGAATTGAATTCTTGGTCATGGCTGAGATCATAAAATTAGAAATTTAAAATTGTTTTCTTGAAGAACCCTTCTATTTTGTGTTCAATTGCAAATTAATATTTTTGAGAGACTTTTTCATTTGTTATAATCAAAATGCAACAAATTAATATCTTGCCTGCAATTGTGGTTTACGCATAAAGTGCTTGCTGGGGGGCGAGCTTGTAGAATAACCTTGTTTGATGTTTCTTACATTGAGATATTATTTTTCGCTGGATCTGTTATTGATGGTTAAAAATCTGGACATAGTGCGGCCTTGGAACTAATCCGAAGTGCAGTTATATTGCTTTAGATTTGGCTCAAGTCACTGGGTCTATCAATATCACTACCAAAATGCCAGCTTTGTGTCTTCACAAGAGATCGTGTTGTTCTGGAGGAGATCAGACTCGCAGCTGAGGGGCAGAATATAAACTGTCAATCTACCTTGATGTACCTGTGGGTTGTGTTGAACATGCATCGTACATGGTTCTAGCACATTGAATACATTGCAGGCAATGCACTCCACGCAAATAATGTTTTACGGGTTATTGCAAAGGTCTCATTGAGTGCTGGTCCATCTACCTTGGAGCTAGTGTATAGAAATCTGGTCAGAGCTTACTTGGAATGGGGCGCCCCGCTTTTTTCACGTGCTAGCTCCTCTGTACTTAGTATCCTGGACAAGGTACAGTACCAGGCTTTGAGAGCAATTCTTACCTGATGAGATCTACTCCAATCTCGGTTCTTCTATCAGAAGGTAATGAGCCTCCTCTCAGTTTTCGTAGAGCTATGCTTTCTCAAAGGTTCCGGCTATGAAATTTTTCATGGCGTAATAACCCATTACCACAAGACTGCAGTTGATTATTGAAAAGTGTAGGTTGAACGATCTCCGTCAGAGTAGTAGGAGAAGAAAAGGAACTTTTAGGGTTCGGTTAGACAAAACAGGCTCAATTTGAACCTTTGATTCAATGTGGGGAGTTCTTCTGTGTGCTTCTCGTTCATTGGTGCCAGCTTATTTTGATAGTGAATGGAAGGATCTCATCTTTGAGGCTGAAATCGATCTAGATTCCGGGGTGGTATTTAAGGAGTCGGGCGACCCAGCTTTGGAATTCGAGAGTTTCTGCTCTGCGGCATGCCAGGCCTCAATATGGATTTTTACCCATGGTTCGGTTGATAGGATCTCTGAGACTTCAGGATGTGAGTTTTATATTCGTGAGCGGTATTTTAGTTTTGGTCTTCCCCTACAGTGGGGCACTTCAGTTCTTTCCTCTGAGATCTACGCGATACTGCCTGCTGTCAGGTATATTCTGAAGGGGGAGACGGGAAGGTTTGTCATTTTCTCGGACTCTCAATGGGCTCTACGATGTGTCAGATATAGGTTCCTGGACCCCCAGGGCCCCGTCCTAGCACGGGAGATTGGTGATCTTTTAGCGAAGGCTTCTAGAAGTGGTCACTCAATAGTGCTGTTGTGGATCCCTGCTCATACTGGAAAGTCGGGCAGCGAAGTCACTGGTTCATGTGCGAGATCTGCAAGACTTCTGAACTTTAGATTATAAACGGGTCTGGAAAAAGTGGATATGGAGAGCTGTGTCAAGGAGGACTTTGAGTCTTGGTGCTCGCGCCTCTGGCCTTATGAGAGAGACGTGGACAGTAGAAGAGAATATTTTGACCATATTACATTTAAGACTCCTAGGCCTTGGTTTAGGGGTTTCAGGTTTTCTAGAAGGTACCTGAACCTAACTACGTAGCTGAGAACTTCTCACATTTGTATAAATACTCACTTTCAGAAAATGGGGTGGAATGTGCCGGATGAATGTGATTGTGGTGACGGGTTCAGAGATCTGGACCAATTAATCCATGAGTGTATTAGCTATTGGTTTCTAAGTTGAACCTAAGTGGAACCCAATCGGATTTGAATCCTACTTCTGGGCGGTTTCGTATTTGGCAATTTTGAACTTTCAAATTGGATCTTACCAGGAACTGATGTGGTTTGTATTCGGCTAGCACAAATGCCTATTATAAGCCAAATAGAAACTTAATAGGATGTGGTTTCTATCAGCTCCTATTACTTTCAAAAGTGGGTTTTGTTCCTGGTTCCATGTGGTGTTCTATTAGGTAATTGTGAACTTCCTAATTGCTTTCTAATTGGTTTTATATGGTGTTTTTGTATTTGGTACGATTTCTCAATGGGAAAAAAGTTATTTCTTAACTTAATGTTATATAATCTTTATTCTTCATGGTGGTTGAGTACACAATTCGCCAATACGAACGCTTACACATATAATCGCATGCTTAAACGCTTTGGAAAACCGCACTCGCTGAGGATTCGAACCCTACCTATACTACCTAACTTTTGTATTCTACCGCGCGCTCCAACTCATTTCGCTATCGATGCTCTTGGATCTTGGTTACAAAATCTTGGCAAAATATTTTAAGGCAGCAACGTACCAAGTCTTACGGTGAACCTCAACTATCTTCAAACTAAAACTTGTTGAACTCAATGTTTCTTTAAAGAAAACATACTTCGGATCATCAATGGGAAGTTCTGAGGCAAATTGAAAATTTTCGAGAGACTTAAATAAAAAAAATGATTTAAAAACAATTAAAAATTAAATGTTACTTATTTCAAATACAGCTCGATATTCTCTTTTCTTCAAATATTCGAAAAGTTTATAAGCTATCTAAAGGTAATAAACAATAAACAAAAGTCAAGTGCAAAAATGCTTTAATAACCTTTGTGGCAAAAAGCGATTTTCTGTAATAAACGAACCTCCATAAAACGCGCAGTTTTCAATTTATCCAATAATTTCACAATACTTCCTTACTTAGTTTTTAATGCGAAATAACAGTTCCCTAACAATAATTTAAAATATGTGAAACAAAGAATCGAATTTCACTTATTTAAGAAAGGGCTCAATTCTTTTGGTCTTTAAATATTCAAAACGTTTAGAAACGACCCAAAAGTAATAAATAATAAAGAAAATCAAGTACAAAAATGCTTTCATAACATCAACAACAATAGAATAATTTTATTCTATACAAAAATTTTCATGAAGCGCACAGTTTTCATTTTATCCAATTCTTATATTATACTTTTTTACTCATGTCAATTTAACAAAAAACTAACTTTCCAAAACAACAATTCAAAATATTTAAAACAAAAAATTGAATTTCACTTATTTCACAAAGGGCTCAATACTTTTTTTTGTGTAAATTCAAACCATTCAAAAAATATCTAAAATTGACAAAAAATAAAGAAAAATTTAGTTAAAAAACATTTTAATGACATTAGTGAAAGAAAACATTTTCTGCTATATAAAAACCTCCATAAAATGCACAGTTTTTAATAGATCTCATTTTTTATAATACTTTTTAACTTGGGTTTTAATTAAAAATAAAAATTCCTAATCAATAATGGAAAATATGTATAAGTTATAAAAGCACATTGGTTACAAGTTACAACTTATTTAAATTTTCATTTTATTTTGCCCAACGAGCATCGTAAAAAAACTTGCTCATCCAAAATATATTATTTTCTATCCAGAAACTTTGAATTTTAATCCAATTTATCAATTTCCGATTATTCACTTATAATCCTAATAGAGCGTATTAGAGAAGCAAATTTGGACTTTTGCAACTTTCGATTAAATACAACCTAATAGATACCTAATAGAACCGTCTTCAAGGCTGCACTTTGAATTTAAATCCAGTTAATTTAATTCCGATTAGCCGCTCATAACCCTAATACAGCCTATCAGAGAAGCAAGTTTGTACTTTGCAACATTTAGAGTAAATGAATAACTCATTGGTTCCGATTAGAATCTATCAGAAAAATATAGTGTCACATCCCGTGACATATATAAATATATATATATAAAAACTAAAGGTTAACAACCACCGCAGGGTCCCACTGGGAGTAACTGTCATCTAAAAAAATGTATATATACATATATATATATATATGTATATATATAACAACATTAAATGTGTAAAATGGTATATGTATACAGCATGTGTATACAATTTTCTGACGCCCTCCCTCCCCCAGGACACTTCTCAGGATCCGCGCCTGAAATGTTTGAATACGGGTAAACAAAGTTTGGTGTAAAAAAGTTAGCCAATTCCAAGAAAATCGACCAAGAATTTTTGTTTTGGATATAGTAATTAAAAAAAAGAATTATTATTTGCAAAAATATATATTTGCCCCCGAGATACGGGAATGCCGAAAAAGAATAAAAAATGTTTTATCCAACAAAATTATTATGTAACGAGAAAATCCAAATGAACCCATTAGCGCCTCAATTAATTTAGGATTTCAGAATTGCATTCTTTTTATATGACTAACACACGCACCAATTGACGCGCAAATTTCAAACAACGTCAAAGTGATACCCTTTATAGGGTAGCAAAGTTGATTTGTGCGTTCCGAGAATTGATGCTGCGCGGCGGTTTCGGTTGAAAGGAGTTGCGGGGGGATGTGCCGTCCTAACTGATGCGTGAAAAACAGTAATTCTTTGAATATTTTAGTACTTAAATGTCTTGCTACTATGTAGGAAAGTGGAAAATATGATATTGAAAAATTTAGCTACTGTAAAAGTGTAAAGTGTAGTTTTCCACGATTAGGGGCAGTATTTTTGGTCTTATAGGGTAAAGTTTTTTTTCCTCAGCGTCTGCTACCATCAGTTATATTTCCTGCTAAACATTGATTATTTTTACGTAAATTATTGTTGATTAATAGCTTTAATCATATTGTGGCAGCTGAGGCCTCTGGACCACGATTCAAACATTTTTCTAATAAAACAAACATATGCATTTATTTTTCACCAAATGTAACAAGTTTAGGAGGTGCTTGATAAAAACAAGAAACATTGGGTGTTTTTAGGACACCATAATACACACCGTGCTGAATTTCATCTGAGTGGCCATTCATAAAATACGTCATATCAATGGAGGGTGTGGGGTGGGGCTATGAAATTACATATTTACGTGGAAATTCATCACGATGGGGAGGAGGGTGAGGGGTCTAAAAAATACAGCGTGTTACAACATTTTTGAAACATGAGAACAAATGAAGGCACAATTAAAATTTAGTTTTGATTTAGCACTTAGTGGTTTAGTGATTGTTTGTTTGATTTTAAATAATATTCAAAGGTATGCGAATTTAGAAAAATGGCATTTCTTACATACATTTAAATTGATTTAAAAAGACAAAGTATTTATTTAAATTGAACCTGATGGTGACTTTCTGATTAAGTGAACTTACAAATTTTTTTTATTACTCTATGATGAAACTGAAAGGAAAATAATTTGCAACAAATATTTTTGAAGTTAACATAAATATCGGTCATTGCGCATATGAACTGAATTTAGCAGAAAAATTATTTTCGAATTAAAAATGCAAAAATTAATTATTTTCAAATAAAAAATTGAAAAGTGAATAATTTTTTAATCAAGAATTAAAACATTTTCAAATATTTTAAGATGATCATTGCTCTGGTAACTTCAGTTCATATCATAACCTATCAAAAAATAACTCTCATACACCGAAAAAACGAGTTATTCTAATATTAAGAGTATCATATTTTTACAGGCATATTCTTAGTAATATTCTTAATGAAATAAGCGAAATTCTTACTTTAAGAGTATCTTCTAACCAAAGGTAGAAAATATTCTTACGATGAGAATATGAGTGGGGAAAGAAGAAATGGGCAAAGGAAAATGCGTCTTGCTCTGTTCAATCATTTCTTTTAATGTTTTGTGTGTCGTGCTTTTCGATCAGTTTTTTAATTCGTAATAAGTGGCAAGCTCGAAGAAATGCAACTAATTCTAAGGATAAATCGTGTGCGCACATCTATCCCCTTCTTTATGCAAAAAATGTTGAGTGAGAAAGGTCTGACGTCACGTTGAGGTTAAATACCGGCGTGCCACACCGAGACATAACCTCACTACATTATTTATTCTCGGCGAAGAGAAAGAGATAGAGTTAGATGTGTGCACATGCGATTTTATCCTCAGAATTGGTTGCATTTCTTCGAGCTCGTCACTTATTATTCAATCACTAGGACAGATTTCGGATCAAGTTTGTCCTTATATGAAAAATGGAAGAAGTGAAAACGTGTCTAAAAGACCAACCACCTTGGCGATCTCGTCCACTTATTTGAACGTAAGTATTAAGAATGATTTCTTTTAAAGTTATTTTGTGCCTTGTTCTTTATTGCTTGCTATCGGAATTTAATATCTTTTAACATTAAAAATATATTGACGCCTATTTAAGTTGCAAATATTCTTAAACTTAGTGGGAAATTCTTACAATTAGATTAGAATATATATTCTTAAGGTAAGAGGGCCTCCATCGTAAATTAAGAATATATTCTTGGCGCCTATTTAAGTTGCAAATATTCTTGAAATTCTTAAAATTAGAATATAGTTTTTTCGGTGTACCCACGAAGAATTTACGAACTTCTAAAAAGTGAATGTCTTCAAAAATCTGAAAAATTTCAAAGGTTACATTCACGGAGAAAAATGGATGGTTTTTTGACATAGTCGGAGAGCCTCTCTTTTTATAACCAGTCTAAAAGTTATAAGAAGTCCAGACTCACTATCAGGGATAAGCAAGGTATCCTTTCGGGATGGTCAATACGATCATCTTCTTTTCACTGATTTGGACCATCCATGGAAGAGCAAATGACCCATCGCGGAGGGCCGACCTGATTAGTTACCGTTGGCATGTTTATTCAAAATGATTGAATGTGTAAGTCAAATGTTCACAACAAATAATAAATGTAAAGTGGATAAGAATATTAGGAATAATTGTACATTAATATTTAGGATACAAAAGATATTTCTTTCTTTAAAATTAAAATCGATCATTTATTTTTAAGGAGAAAATCTAATGAATAATTAAATTACACTCTATAAGTCTTCCTTGCGAGCAAAGAATTATTTTTAGTCTTATTATTTGCTGTACACAATTGATTTTCACATTTAATCATTTCAAACAAGTGCGCCAACCTTATAACTAATCCGGTTATCGACGCGATGCATGCAGTGAGAGTTGGGATTGGGAGCACCTAGAGCATTTTCGGAGTAATTGAATCTCATTGAGCCGTTTATCATCACATTTGCTGTTTAATGAACTTAAACATGTTTTTTATCATTTTAAACTGCTTTTCGATATTTCGAATATTCGTGGAGAGTGATGTGCATAAGAATTTTCTACGTTAAATTTGATGCTTTCAAGGGATTTAGGATAAATTCGTAACTGGACGTTCAGCCCAGCTGAAAATTCCTGTACAGGAACCTCAGAGGATCCTGCAAATGTTCCTGTACAGGAAACTGCACACGAACCTGAACAGGTAATCTTGACGCTTCCTATCCAGGAATTTGGCGAAGGAAACTGTACGTGATCCTGCAAAGGAACCTGTATACAAGGTAACCTTTGAATTATCCTGTACAGGTTCCTTCACAGAGTCAATTGAGGTGTGGCTTCATGTACAGCAACATGTTCAGGATCCTATACATGAACCTGCGTAGGAACTAATCCGCGATGGTTCGCTAGTTGCTTAGCTCTCTCGATGGTGAGTTGGATCTTCAAAGGAATAAAAGGAAGGCAACTTTATAGCTGTAAGCAACATGAGTTTTCGCGATGGCTTTCTGTGAAGGACTCTAAACGTGTTTCTGTACAAGATCCTTCCAAAGGTTCCCTCAATGTCTTTCTGTGAGGGATCCTATCAAGTTTCTGTACAGGAACCGGCGCCTCAATTTTTTTCGCAATGGAATCTGTACAGGAAGCCGTACAGGATCATTTGAAGGTTCCTTTGTCGATGCAGGTTCCTTTGCAGGATCATGTACAGTTTCCTTCGCCAAATTCCTGCACATTAACCGTCAACATTACCTGTACAGGTTCGTATGCAGTTTCCTGTACAGGAACATGTGCAGGATCCTCCGAGGTTCCTGTACAGGAATTTTCAACTGGATATTGGAAGCAATTTTTTAAGAAGAAACATAAACTTACGTAATACTAAAATTAGTAAAAAATATATTAAAAATGTAACGTACAACTTCCATAAGTACAATAATTGAAATAAAATCGTTACACATATAATTGTACAAAACCTTTCAAGGAATCAAATCACCTTTGGTTTATTCAAATTGAATACAAATGATAAGTATTACTTCAACATAATAAATAAACACAAATATGAAAATAACTACACTTCAATAAACATTTGGGACGTATAATATTTTTAGACTACTTACGCTTCAAGTTATTGCAATATTTATCAATATTTTTTGTCATCAATTTTAAAAATAAAGTTAAAAATTAAGAAATTTGGAAGTTGACTACATACATACAACATTGAAGAATACTATTCAAAGTAATAAACAATTTACATGCTGTAAATTCCGATTTCGAAAACTAAAATAAAATTTACATCAAGATGCTTCGACGAAGATATTTTTAAGATATAAATGTTTTATATAATTAAATTATAAAATTTACGTTTAGTGTACTTAAGCATATTATTATGTGATAATATTAGGTTTCCTTGATTTCAAGCACTTGCGACATGGATGCAGAAAGCTGTTATCCTCGGGTCGCTTCCTGTCCTCAAGACACACAAGGGTTTCGCCGGCCTGGCGTTGTGATTTCATCGTGTCCTGTGGCTAACAATAGTTACACGATTGTGAGACGTGGCCATGAGTGTGATTTACCGCGGTTCTACTGAGAGCCAGTGTCATTTTTACATGGCAGTTGCTCTCAGTGGGACCCTGCGGTGGATGTTTAACCTTGTTTACTAATTATATATATATATATACTAGAGCAAGAAAACTTTTTAGCGTATGATAGCGGGTAGAGGCTAAGGATGCGTAAGATTCTTTTCATAGTGTTAATAGGAGTTAGTGTGATATTACATTGCAAAGTTATATTATCAATAATAAATGTAGAGAAAATTAGAATCAAAACACAATATGATACAATTACGCATTGGAGTTTTATAAAAAAATTAAGTTTTTCTTAAATAATTGATTGAACCCTCACAGCAATAGGATATACCGAGATATTCCACTTGATCAAATTTGCGTCCCGGTTCATGCCTGAAATATCCTAAGGATGACCCGTCGGTAATATCCTGCAATACGAACATTTGAATATCCCTAGGATATCGCAGGGTCAACCTGGAACATAAGTGGGATATCCCGGGATATTATATTGCTGTAAGTGAAACAATAACTCATGAAAGTCACATTTTTCAGAACAATAATAAAAGATATGATCTTTATCTTGCAAGAAAAAATGCCTAATAATTAACTGGTTTTTCATTCAAAATTTTTAATTTATCAGACTAATCCCCTTATCACACTTATCCCTATCGAAACTCCAAACCATAAGACTTTCATCATCAGTATTTCTAAAGTAGAAAAATTTGTTGTATGTTTACAAATTTTTTATATTATTAGAGATTATTTTACACATTCTGTACATTGTTGGACGAACGAACAACTAATATAGTTCATATACATATTTCGCGAATCGGTTGAGGACAGATGAACATATATAACTTTTAATAACATTAACAGAAAATGAATTAAATAATCTATAACTCACTAAACGCCGTGCTACTAATTCAACACTAAATAAAATAAATTTTGTTCACATGGTTCACATGGTGGTTGCAAAATATTATTAAATATTTTAGTACTTTCAAGATAATAGTACATATCATTAAAAATTTTATATATGTTCTTCTGCCTTCAACAAATTTACATAAGATATAAAATCGCCTTTAAACATACAATTTCTATTCAAAATAGATCAAAATATTTTATGTGTACTGTCAAGTTACAAATAATTATTATTTAACTCCATTAAGCATTTTTTTTAATGCGCCATTCGTTATGGGGAACAATTTTTTAAAGATAAACATAATCGTACATAATACTCAAATTGGTAACATTCTAATGCATTATTTCGTGGTAGTTATTTGCATATTATTGTTTTCTATTCAGCTTAAGGCAAAAATCGTAATTTTAATTTTAATTCAATCTTTAAATGATAATTATACTCCTTGAAAAGTTCTTTACAAATCTCCAAAAAATATGACGTCAAATTTCTAAATACAACAATTTAAATAAAATCTTCACACATATACTTGTGAAGAACCTTTGAAGGAATGAAATCACTTTCAATATATTCGAAATGAATAAAACTGATAAATTTTGCTCCAGAATAATAAATAAACACAAATATGAAAATAACTACAATACAATAAACATTTGGAACCTCTAATCTTTTTGGATTACTCACGCTTCGTTTATTTTAAAAAATTACGACTCTGTTTGAGTCCATTTATTAAATCATTTGAAAGCTTCAGTATATTTAAAATGGATTGTATACATAGAACACTTCCTTCAGGGAAACGAAAAATTAAAATTTTGAAACTTTTAATGATTCAAAATAACAGATAAATACTGCCTGGTGAATATGATTTCGCAAAGTAAAATAATATTGACATACAGATGGTGCGACAACAATGGTTCTTCATGTTTACATGTTACATATGATTTAATCAAACAATTTATTTTTATAGTATTTTGACACTTAGATAAGAAGGATTGCGAATACATATCGATGGGTTGTAAAAGAAAATATGCTACTTACGGAGATGGATGGAAACTACGTAACTATCGCTGACGGAAATAAACTACACAGCTTCAAAAGTAACACTTTTTCAAAAGATGATTACGAACGTTTAATAAAAGTTCACAACTCAAATTTGAGACTTTAGGAAGGGGAAAAAGGATCAAATAAAGTTTATTCCTGTAGTAAATTATCAAATTTGAATGATCAACATTTCATAAATGTTTCTAATTATCTTCTGAAAAAATGATACTTTTAGATATTCGTAATTTATATCAATCAGCGCGAGTTACATTGTTTATATACGTCTACGTGAGTTGCACTTTTTATTTTAGGATCCATCCATATCACTCTTCAGGACAAGAAAGAACAATATGCTTAAAGCCTTTTTTACAATGTTTGTCAATTGTTCGTCGATCGATGAACATGAAATTTTCAAGTAGTAGATCATATTACCACAAAGCTATTATCAAAATATGCAATATTCATAATTGTTGTACTACTTACATTTATAACTGATGCAACAAAATAATACGTTTTTTAAGTAAAACCAATATCGTTATACAGTAAATGCAGTGGCACAACTTTTGAATTTATTTACAAGTAATTTTTACCTCACTTCTTCTTTTTCTGGATGAAGGTTCCAAAACTAAACTTAAAGAACAAAATTAATAAAATATTAATAGATATTCAAATACTATTTTGGTAATATATATTCAACAAACATTAACGGAACAATTACATATAACTATTGGTCATCAAAAAATTTACAACATTTCAAACATAGTTTGTTATTACATACGCTACAATCTCCAATGATGAAAATTTATAAATGTTATTACATATGTATCGCTGATTAATATAAAAAAAGGATTTTCAAAATCACAAAAACCCTTCATTTTATTTCATTCATATTTCTTTCACATCAGTTATACAATTTCAATATATATATTACTTCAAATTTCAATGAGAGTGGTTTCTGCTGAATATGTTTACTATAATTAATAAGCAGTCGCGGACAATTGTCCAGGGATGGTCCCGAAGGAATAACCCCTACGCGGAGGCGTAGCAACCGTGCCGAAAGCTGAATGGCACCTGGGTGAGGTGTCTTAAACGGTGACTCTGGGATACCGGTTGGGAAACTGTACTTAAAATTATGTTGTGAATACTGGTAGTTTATTGCAGAAATGTACAAATTTAAACAAAAAATTGTAAATTTTTACAAACAATACTTTTAGAATCTGCATCAACGTTTCATAAAAAAAATATCTTAAGATTCCTAGGAAAATTGGAAATGATTTTTTATTTTGAAAACTTAATTTTAGGATAATATTTCAAAAGATTTTCAGAATCCTCAAAAAAGAATTCAATTTTTTGTTTAATTTAAAAAGATTTCAAATGAAATGTAAAGTCATGAAGATTCTGCAATGAAAATTCAAAGTTATTTAAGAATTTTGACAGGCTTTAGGATGATAAAAAAAAATGTCTTGATATTTTTGGAAAAACCTGAAATTATTTTTATTTTTTAATAATTTTTCATTCATTCCTATGGGAAAATTTTTAATTTGAAAGCTTCATTTTTTGCTAGGACGCGTAGTTTTTGTTTCAATCGTAATAAATAACATTAAAAATACAAAAATTAAACTTTTTGAAAAACGACACAAGGTACGAAAAAAAATTAATAGACAAAAGTTCTTCACTCAAAAAGGATCTACAAATTTATCATCAATAGTTTTTAGATAGGACGAATAGATTTTCTTTCGATCGTAAAAGATAAGATTACAAATAAAAAAATCAAATTTTTGGAAAAACGACACAAGAGACAAAAAAAATGAAAAGACAAATAATTTTTTTTTATCATCCTAAAGCCTGTCAAAATTCTTAAATAACTTTAAATTTTCATTGCAGAATCTTCATGACTTTATGTTGTTCAACCGAAAAATATCTAGAAATTTTTTATAAACTCTTGTTATAAAAATATATAAAAAATTAAAACATGACCTATTTGCAAAAAGGACACAATCCAATAACATTTTATTTAACAAAATTTTTACGCCTATATTATATCTACAAAATTTGCTTACAACCACCTTACGCTTGGATGCGTATTTTTAGTTTAAGACGTAAAAAACAACATTGAAAATAAACGAATTAAGTGTATCGTAAAGCGATACGAAAAAAAATGAATTCATAAAAATTATGCACCGAAAATGATCTGCAAATCTGTTATTGATCACTTTTTTATAGGACACACAGTTTTGGTTTTCTTCGTAAAAAACATTAAAAATGAAAAAATGAACTTTGTGGACAAACGACACAAGCTACGATAGAAAAAAGAAAAGAAAAGTTGTTAATCCGAAAAAGAGCTACAAATTTGTTACGGATCATTTTTTGAAAGGGTCAGTCGTTTTTGTTTAAATCGTAAAAAATAACATGAAAAATTAAAGAAATTGAATTTTTAGAAAACCAAAACAAGATCCGAAAAAAAAATAAATAGACAAGTTAGTCATTCAAAAGAGATCTACCAATTTTTTGCTAATCATTTTTTTATGGGGCACGTTGTTTCCATTTAAATCGTGAAAAATACATTAAAAATAAAAAGGTTACATTTCTGGAAAGCGTCAAAAGATATATTCTCATTTTTTTATATGATGTTGAATCGCAGTATATTTCTCCTTTTCTTACGCTCCTTTATTTGTCGAATAATTTGTATGTCTTTGTGTGCATAGAATTATATGTGATTGTGTTGTATTTGTACTATAATTTTATAATTTTGATTATACATATATTTATACATGATTTTGTACATTCATCGTGCGGCTCGAAAGTTTGAGCGCGCCTATATATATATATATATATATGTCTTAATAAAATCAGGGAAAAGTCAGGGATTTTTACAAAATGGTAGAAGTCAGGGAATTTCCATAAGAACAACTTTAAGTAACTGTCAAGAATAATTAGGGAAAGGATTTTAAAGATGTAAGATTTTCTTTGTTTGTAATTCCAAAGAATTGTCAAGAGCCTTGAAAAATGTCAAGAAATTTTAAAACATTAAAAGGATCTTAAATATTTTACAGTATTTTTGAATATTTAAATGCATTTTGAAGATATTATTAATTTTTGAAGAAATTTTAAAGGCTTTGAATAACTCTAAGAGTAATAAACAAATTTTCATGCGATTTTAAAGAATTTCTTAGAACTTCGGAATGTATGAAACTATTTCATAGGACCTGTAAGTTTTGAATATATTTTAGAATATTCGAATAAATTTTATGAGATTTCCGAAGATTTCAAAAATTTTAATAAATTTGAAAAGCTCTGAAGGTATTTTATAATTTTTCCAGGATTTCAGACAATATTATAAAATTTCATACAATTTCAGGGGATTTTATAATATTTTAATGTATTTTAAAGAATTGATTCACAAGAAGTGAGGGATTTCGTAGGTTTCCACAAATTTAAACAGATTCTCAAATATGTTTTACAATTCATTCGAATTCATTTGAATTTCACCCTGAATTATTACTTATTCATCCAGAATTCTTTCATTTTCTCCATGGATTTTTTTTTAATTAACCTGGATTCTTTTAAATGAAATCATTTCTATTTAGTTCATTGAATTTTTTTTAATGTTCAGTTTGCGTATAATTCGTTTGAAGTGTTTTAAACTCATTTTGAATTCTTCAACATTTCATCGAATTCTATTGAATTCTCTTCTATTTTTCTGAAGTCATTTTAAACTTACTAAAATCAATAAAACATTTTCAAGCTTTTACATTTTTTCCAATTTATTTAGATTTTCACAATTTAAACTTTAATTGTTTGAAGTCTTATAAATCGAAATCTTTGGAATGCTTTTTAAATCCAAAAGAACATTAGTCACAATTTCATGCACATTGCACATATTGACTTTTATTCATTTTTTGGATTAGAAATTAGTCTTTCCACAAAAAATGTCGGATCAAAATTTATTGCATCATTTATGATGAAAGTTAGAAAATTAAATTTTGATGAAAAAAAATCACTACATCTTTTAATGCATAATAAAATATTAGTGGCGAATGGATTACTATAGAGTAAA
The DNA here is from genome assembly GCA_011634705.1 of Andricus grossulariae. Classification (NCBI taxonomy): domain Eukaryota; kingdom Metazoa; phylum Arthropoda; class Insecta; order Hymenoptera; family Cynipidae; genus Andricus; species Andricus grossulariae. The sequence continues at coordinate 6,699,773 of JAABKJ010026545.1, read as the reverse complement.
GGCAATAATTGCCAAGCAAATAGACAACTTAAACATATGTTATCATTTTTTCTAAAGCTGAAAGATTGGTAATTACTATCATTATTCTATGCAACATTCATTTTTTTTATTTTTTATTCAACTTATGTAATAATAAAAATTAATATTATTTTTAGTGTTCATTAAATTGAAATTTATATACATACTCGTATACATGTAATAACGAACAATACTCAATTTATTTTTGAAATAACATTTCTTTCAATTTACAAATTAGAAAATTCATTACAACAAGATAATTTATAAATCAGTTGAATGTTAAATAAATTTAATTGTCAATTATAATAAACTGAATTATAATTATATTCACAATTTTTTTCAGATGCTAACGATCCTACAAAAATTGTATATTTAATTACTCTAAGGACTTAACGAATTAATAATAACCTAAAAAATAATTACAGTCTGACAAATCTTGTGATTTTTTTAACTAAAAATACAAAATTTTTACAAAAAGCACTGATGGGACATAACGAAAAAGCGTTTGAAAATTTAAATCTTCTTTTAAAGTGAATGATCTTTATTTATTATAATCGATTTTCGGCGAAAAACGTTGACATAACTTAAAATTGTTAAGAGATTCTGAATCTTGTTCGAACTATAAGGATTTGTGTTTCAAAATTCCTCTTTTTGATGCAAAACGCCAAAGTAGCGTAAAATTGTACAAAAATTATTCATCTTTTTCGAACTCTAATGATTTTTTAATAAAAATATTTATTTGTGACAAAAAATACTCACAGTCAGAAATTTGTCAAGCTTGTAAATTTTATTATTTTTAAGGCTTTTATGGTAAATAATTGGATTTAAGTCTAACAATTTTTGTCAAGAATGCCAATAATTTGTGACGAAAAATACTATTATTATATAAAAGAAACTTGTTAAGAATTGTAAATCTTCAAAATATAATGATTTTTTTTTTTAATTAATCGATTTTCTGTGAAAAACGTTAATATAACCTGAAATTGTTCGAAAATTGAAAATTTTTCTTGATTTATAATGATTTTCGTTTTAAAATACCAATTTTCGGTTTAAAGTTCTAACGTAAGATGAAAGGGTTAAAAAATTATGAACCTTTAAAATCTAAGTATTTTTGTTTAAATAGTCAATTTCCGGTAAAAAAACGTTATACAACCCGAAAAACGTAAATTGTTGAAAAAAATTGTAATCTTTGAAATCTGATAATTCTTTATTCAAAACACCCTTGATGACGATTTTTGTTAAAAAAATATTTACTCTTGTTTAACTTGCTTCGTTGTTGCAAAATAAAAAAATCTTTTTCCTTCTTTTGTTATCAAAATGAAAATAATTATCATTATACTTGACAAAATTGAACTTAACTGAAAATTTACCGGACTTGGAAAAAAAATATCGTCACAACACTTACATTGATTTTATGACGACTTATGTAAGGATTTGATAAACTAACGAACGGTAAATAATTTTTGTCCCTGATTAAAGAATATTAATTTTCAAAAAAATGTCAGTAAAAAACGTTTGCCATATAGTTACTCATAGCCCATTCCATTATAAATAAGAAGTAATTATTCTTGAATAAAAATTTGTTTAAGAGTATAATCACAAACTTATTAATTTAATAAAATAATAGAAAATTGCGATCCATTCTTGAAAGTATTATCACTTTATTGAGCAATTCAACAATAAAAACACTGAACCATAAGAAAATAGATTTATTTTTTAACAATCACAACATTGTTTATTTGTCACTTAAAATTGTCAGTAATCAGCTTTTTCGTTCTGAAAAGTTCTGTTCTTAGACAACTTCAAAAAGTTGAAGAGAAATATAAAATTTAATAATTCTGAACACCTGCGTATTTTTTACCACCTTTTTGAGGATTTAAGGAGGGTAATGGAGGTCACAGAAACTATAAATTATTCTAAACTGATAAAATGTTTCCTCCACGATAAACATGTAGACGCCATCAAAAAGGGGAACGAAATCGCTCGTTATTCTCGCGCAGGCGTTCAATTTCAAACCTGTTTCTGTGCTCCATGGTATAAGAGATTCCACTTTTCTGTCAAACTGTACGCCACAAAATACACATTGTCATGAGGTAGATGTCGCTGCACTTTTTTGTGTAATTTAATTTTTGGTTTTAATTTCTCTAGGTTTTTTTTCCTTTTTTTTTTGAAGTGAATTGAAAGAAAATACGACCGAACGCACGAACGGATTCAATATTTCTCTGTCTCACTCTTAAAAGTATCCTTTATATACCTTCTCTCTCTCTCTCTTCGAGTCTCCCTTTTGTGCGGCGATTCGCAATTGCTCTAAAGACTCATCTTCGCTATCCCCACTACTGCCACGCTAAGCAAAGCATGTATATGCTCTCTCTCTTTCTGCACTATCTATGCGGTCTTCTCAAAACTCATGATGATTCTTCACGAAAAATGTGACAGTGGGGCCATACGGCCCCACTGCCACACAATGTTTTTTTTTAAGTCAGATAAATATTTAAAAGATTGGTCTTCATTTAAGAACAATCCTCAATAGAATTTTGTAAAATCCATATGTTTTTTTTTACACAAAATATTTTCAAGGTCCTAGTAAGTTTAATTTAAGCAGAGAAGTAACTGAAATTTCAGACTGCTTTCGGTAAAATTTATTTGTGCAGCAAACACGAGTTTTGATCTATTGTGCAAACAGGATAGTTTTTTCCAAAAGGATATGCGCAATAATTGTTCAATCGGATGTCAAAATGGCCCTTGATTTTTGGTAGAGATTGAAAGCAACTATTCAAGGATCTTGCAAGCTGATTTAAGAAAATGAAAATGCTTATTTCATTCAAATAAGCACTGGTAATGGATTCTCTTACTTTCAAATGCGTGAATGCAAACAAAAAATTTAATTTTTGATAGAAATTTAAAGCAACTACTTAGGGCAAGCAAGCTGCTTGAAACAAATTAAAATGCTTATTTCATTCAAATGAGCACTAGTAATTGATTCTCTTACTTTAAAATGCGTGAATGCAAACAAAAAATGTAATTTTTGTTATAAATATTAAACAACTATTTAGGGGTCTTGAAAGCTAATTAAAAAAAATTAAAATGCTTATTTTATTTAAATAAGCACTGGTAATGGATTCTCTTACTTTCAAATGCGTGAACGCAAAAAAAAAATTTAATTTTTGGTAGAAATTTAAAGCAACTATTTAGGGGTCTTGCAAGTTGATTTCCAAAAATTAAAATGCCTATTCCATTCAAATAAGCACTGGTAATGGATTCTCTTACTTTCAAATGCGTGAACGCAAAAAAAAATTTAATTTTTGGTAGAAATTTAAAGCAACTATTTAGGGGCCTTGCAAGCTGATTTCAAAAAATTAAAATGCTTATTTCATTCAAATAAGCACTGGTAATGGATTCTCTTACTTTCAAATGCGTGTATGCAAACAAAAAATTTATTTTTTGGTAGAAATTCAAAGCAACTATTTAGGGGTCTTGCAAGCTGATTTAAAAAAATTAAAATGCTTATTTCATTCAAATAAGCACTGGCAATTGATTCTCTTACTTTCAAATGCGTGTATGCAAACCAAAAATTTATTTTTTGGTAGAAATTTAAAGCAACTATTTAGGGGTCTTGCAAGCTGATTTCAAAAAATTAAAATGCTTATTTCATCCAAATAAGCACTGGTAATGGATTCTCTTACTTTCAAATGCGTGAATGCAAACAAAAAATTTATTTTTTGGTAGAAATTTAAAGCAACTATTTAGGGGTCTTGCAAGCTGATTTGAAAAATTAAAATGCTTATTTCATTCAGATAAGCACTGGTAATGGATTCTCTTACTTTCAAATGCGTGAATGCAAACAAAAAATTTATTTTTTGGTGGAAATTTAAAGCAACTATTCAGGGGTCTTGCAAGCTGATTTCAAAAAATTAAAATGCTTATTTTATTCAAATAAGCACTGGTAATGGATTCTCTTTCTTTCAAATGCGTGAATGCAAACAAAAAATTTCATTTTTGCTAGAAATTTAAAGCAACTTTTAGGTGTTTTGCAAGCTGATTTCAAAAAAATAAATGCTTATTTCATTCAAATAAGCAAACGAAAAATTTAATTTTGAAAGATGTTTTACAATGTTTTTACATGGTACCCGGAAAGTAAGGGATAAGGAAAAAAATCTTGCGAAAATCAGAGAATTTCTATAAGGGGCACTTTAAATAACTGTCAAGGATATGAAATATGAAAATTTTAAATATCAATTTAAAATTATTTCATTTCCTTTATAAAATATTCTCTGTTAAAAATGTTACAAGATTAAGATTTTGGTTTGGGAGAATCAAAAAATTGGTCAGGAAAAAATTAGGGAATTTTGAAAATGAAGGTTTGCCGTCACACTGTTATAATATTCTTCTTAGTATTCTATTTTTTTTATAGATGCTTCGCCCTGACGATTATATTTCTAGTTGCAAATTAATTTATTTGTTAAAAATTTATCTTTATTGGTTGAAAATTCAACTAATTGGCTGAAAATTGAACTTCTTTGTTAAAAAATTTATTTTTTAGAAATAAAGATTCATCTCTTTAGTCGAAATTTTGACTATTTTGTATAAAATTCTTATAGTTTTGTTAAAAATCAATTTTCTAACTGAAGATTTGAATATTTAATTTTTTGTTGAAAACTGATCTTTTTTAATTGAAAATTTAGGTATTTGGTAGAAAACTCAATAATTTGGTTGAAATTGAACTCTTTAATTGCAAATTATAATTTTTGGGTTAAAAATTCAACTTTATTGTAGAAAATTCATCTTTTTTAGCAGAATTTTTTTTGGGTTGAAAATCCAACTATTTTTGTAGAAAACTCAAGAATTTGTTTGAATATTTTTTCCTTGTTAAAAATTGCAATATAGTATGACTGCCGCTGGAACTCTTTTGCCTCATGTTTTTATTTGCACCCAAGAAACCGGAAATAAATTTAGCCCCAGAGTCATGAAAACCATTGAAGCATTGTCGAAAGAATATGCCAATGTCATTGTAACCTGCTCAAAGTCTGGAAGATTAACTAAAGGCCTTTTTATGGAATATCTGGAAAGAGTCCTTAAGCCTTATGTTAACTTGCTTCGCTAAAATTATCCTTTCAAAATGTACACCTCTTTGCCAGCCCTGTGACGTTTATTTTTACTGGCAGATGAAAAATATCATTAGAAAACTGCAAAATGCATCTTATTTACTAGAAGAAAAACGAGAAATCAACGCTCGCGAGGATGCCATACAAATTAATTCTATTGTTTACCATCAATTAAGCGCTCCAATATTTATTGAAATGTTAAAATACGCGTGGTATGCTTCCAAGTTATTTCCAAACAGAGTTGCCTTTGCCAACGTGAATGAAACTTGTTTCCCTTTAACTCTTACCCGAAAAAACTGCGATTGCAATGAAGTTGCATTTATAAAATGCGCTCGTTGCAACGAAACGTTGTGCTTCAAATGTTTTTATGAAAAATATCATCCCGGAACATTTAAATAAGAAATAATGAAGATCATCAGAAACTAAACAGTTCCTGCGTGATTTTCTTCCACTTTACCTTCACTATTTTGAAAATGAATAGAAACAATTTTGTTTTCAGGTCGACAACTTTTGGACTATATTATAATCAATTAAATAATACAAATAATAATAATATAATTAATCGAATAACATATCTATTATAATGAGTTGATTGAATTGGAAAATTCGAAAAAAGGGTAAAAATTAAATCACACACTGAATCCACGGATACACTTTTATTGCGGTAAAGAGGCGAGAATGAGGACACATACCTTTGACCCTTGTGAACCTTACTCGATTCAAATGGGTTGAGACGTCACGCCCACACAATAATTTTCCTGTCCTTCAGAATTTAGGTGACATCAAAATAAGCTTGACAGGATTCACGCCCAAGCAACAAACTGAGCAGATCTTTTTGACAAATACTTACTCGGGGCTTAACGTGCGAATGAGTACCATGAATGGTCGAACGCAGAGTGAACGAGAACGACGCGGTCTACAGTTTTGGCGCGTAACACCAAGGTCCGTGTACACGAAACGGTACCTTGCACCAGCAGACGCATGTGAAGGCGCGTTCATAATAGCGTCTTCCAGTAACTCGCCATTTTCCCTAGTCCGTTCTATCGCATAGTTTGTAGTCTATCGCGAGCTACTTCCCTACGTTGCACCGCAGGCGCGACGCAAACACTCACAACGTACACTTTAGTCTATAGGGTGCACGCTTGAATATCGGCTGCTATCATGTTGACTTTTCCACATGACAACAGTGCGTGGCATCGCTCCCGCGATACGACTTTTTTTACTGAGTGTCCTTCTTCCACCCAGTGTATGTGTGAGAGAGAAGGCGAGAGTGTTGCGTTCGTAAAGTGTGTATCAGTGGATCACGACTGCCTGGTCGTGATTGAAGGGTGGTGTGAGTAGTGCAGAGCAGGGATGCACTTTGCAGTGAAATTGTACTAAACCAGTACAATTTTAAATTTTTTAGTACAACAGTACATCCTTTCAAATTCAATGCACTCAAGTTAGTACATTCAGTAACGTCAGTACATTTCAGTACAAAACCAGACGGACGACATTCATTTCCTTATTTTTCAGCCATGCAGGAATTTTTTTCCAAGGAGACGAATAATTCATATTGGACGAAAATATTCGAACTTCTCTTTCTGTCCTATGATGTCAAAAAGAGAGGGCCGTTCGAATTCGAACATTTTCACGGCATCGGAGTCCTACTGCAATTTCAATTGATTGACTCAGTTTCTCAGTGCCTACTGCAATTTGCTGGGATTCGTACAGTTTTAAAAGTTTTGAATGGCCTATAACCAGTATAACCTCCTTACCTAAATGAAGAAACAGAGTCGAAGCCTCTTTTTCCCAGTAGAGTTAGCATTACTGCTTCTAATTTTTCCATTCAAGGTATGTAATAATTTTTACCATCAGCTGCTAAAATGTTATCATCAGCTTCAGTTATAATCGCGAAATCGCTAATTGTTTCGTTTTTCAAATAATTCTCCAGGACTTAGTTGAAATTGACGCTGTTGATGGGGGAAAAAAATAAAATCCGGCTTTCAAAGTTGGACTTCGATTTTGAACAAATTGCTACAACCTGGCAGTAACTTTGCTGAGGTATGCACTGGAAATTGGGCCGACAAAAATCGGTTACATCGGCGTGCCTTCGACGTCAAATCTGCAAAAAAAATGTTTGCGACCTGGCTTCGACTTTGGTACTGAAATATGGATGACGAGAAAGCGGTCAAGACTGAAACATCCACCTTAGATGTCCACGATCTTCCATCTATGAGTCTTGACGCTCTTGACACGAGCAGTAGTAATTTCGAACAGGAAACTTATCGGGAACTTCAAAATAAGCAGATTTCTGAAGATTGTGTTTTAATATTTGTACCGCCACAGCGAACAGAAAACTATGAAAGTTTTGATTCAAATTTTAATCCTGTAGCTGGTAATGAAACAGTTGAACATGATTTTGGTGTAAACATTAGAACTAAAAACATACAGTCTAAAAATAATGAAAATCAGAAGAAAAAGAGAGCGGCACACACACAAAAATTTACACCGGCTTCGTTGAACGAATTTAAATGGGCGAGTGAACGAAATGGTAAAACTGTATGCATTATATGTGATATTCCAATTTTAGGTGGTGCATTTAATTTATGAAGGCACAGCAATAACTCTTCGCATATAAATAAAGCAAAAGCTTCTCAGGCAACGCTACATTGAAACAGCTATTGAGAGTAATGCATGTTTCCAAGACAGTTTATCTAATGCTGAAATGAAGCTTACGTGTTACTTATGTGGAAAAAGCTTAGCTTTTCAGTTGATGGACTCTTTGCCCAGTGCGTGTGCATACACTTTTCCCGATTCTAGTATTGCTACAAATCCAGAGCTAAATCGAAATGAATGTGGGAAAATCGCATTTACGGTACTTACACCATATGCAAAGAAAAAACTTTGTAAAAAATTAAAAAATTAGCGGTTTTCGCTAATCATTGACGAAACAACTGATGTTTCGACGACCAAAAGTTTAATAATTAATGTTCGTTTTTGGGACAAAAACGGAGTGCAAGATCGCTTTTTGAATTTGGTTCAAGTAGTTAATCGTGCAGCGGAATCTCTTTATCAATGTGTTAAAAATGTACTTGATGAATATGAAATAACGTATAAAAATCTAATTGGATTTGGAGCCGACAATGCTGCTGTCATAATGGGAGTAAAGGGAGGTGTTCAAGCTAAACTAAGAATAATGGCACCAAATTTAATTGTCCTAGGGTGTGTGTGCCACTCTGCACATCTATGTGCTTCAGCAGCTTGCTGTAAGTTTCCTGGTGATTTAGAACAGTTTGCTCGGGATATATATTCTTGCCTGAAAAATATCCGAAAAAGGCAAGATCAGCTTGAGGTATTTGAAATCTGACGAAATTTGCAAAAAAAAAAATTATTTTCTCTATTCTTAGGACAAAAATAGGCCTAATCATTAGTCCCTTTCCTTTCATCAGAATGGCCAAGTAATTTAAAAAAATCTTCGCATCTTAAACGCTTATGATTTGGCGCTGACTGAAGATTAATTAGCAAAGCTTATTTAATGTTACTATGAAGCCGAATTGATTTCTTATCTTTTGTGATTCTCGAATTTGAAACATTATAGCATTCTCTCAAGATTTACGTTTGCCTTTTGTAATTAAATTTCTTAAGTCTGAAAGCTAAATTTACAGAATATATCTCAAATCTTGAAAAGAAATGTGGTCTCACTTTTTATTCCTGACCCTTGAAATATCGTTGATTCTTTGCAAGAAATTAACAGCGGAAAAAATACTATGATCTCGATTTTAGTTTAACAACTTTATGCAAAAAATGTCCAGGTTAACATTCGACAATTAGTTTGAAGAAATTAGGCAATACGTATTTTTCCGATTTGCGGAAAAAATTTGTCTACGAAGCTTTGAACTTGCAAATTAAGAATTAAAATGTTGTGCTTCGTTTTTAAAAAAAGCCAACATTTTTTTTAGACCTCTATAACTTGGCCTTATTGAGATATTTATCGCTCCCTTTTTTATTTTGACAAATGTCATTGTCTTATTTTTAAATTAACTAAAAATTTAAAAAAGTTAAAAAATTACCAAAACGGCAGTGGTTTTTCTGAAAATACTGAAAGCTGATTTTCTCAAAAAAGCCAAATTTATATTATTTTGCAAATTTATGATTTGGATTTATTCTTTCCTGAGGAAGACATCTGGTGAGTCTCATGCAGGCTATAAAAATATTGTAGCCAGGGGATTTTTTTCATAAAACAGAATTTTCTAATTTTTCTTGCAAACAACGAAATACAAAAAAATGTTCAAATGAAAGTTCTGACGTAAAAAAAAGTCCTATGAAAAATACATCTAGCTCTTTCACGATATCTTGCAAAGAGTTTTAGGCTGCACAAATCTAATACGCTATATTTTTTGCATAAGCAGAAATTTTATCAAAATATAGGCAAAAATAAATAATAAAGGTGGTGTTTTCGAGAAAATATAAAAAAAATTTCTTTAAATTTTAAAAAAATGAAAAAATATTTTCTGGAAAACCCCGCCTTTTTAATTCTGCCCAATATTTCTAAAAACTCTATGCTGATGGGAGAAATGCATCCTATTAGCTTTATGTGACCTAAACCATTTTTGAAGGTGTACAATTTTTTTTCCTAAAAATATATTTTTTCAATCTTTGTCGTAAAAAATGCAAGATATTGGAAAAAACAAGAGATTTTTTCACAGATCTTTTTTAGAAGTGCTAATTTTTATCTTGACATTTCTCAAACACAAAACTCACTAGATGTCTTTCTTGTGAAAAAACAAATTCAACAAAAAATTGACCAAAAATATAAGTTTTTGTTTCTTGAGAAAATCGACTTCCAATATTTTGTTAGAAAACACACTGACATTTTGTTATTCTTAAACTTTTTTTATATTTGTCGCTGTATTTCGAAAAAAGATAACAGACGCTATCATAATTGAGATTTCAAAGACTTAAAAAAATATATAGTAAACCAGATTTCTAAGATTTCTAAAGATTTTACACCGATTAAAAATATGTCAATGACTTCAAATGAATACAAAAGATTTCGAAAAGATTTTACAAATTTTTCAAAAAATGCATAAAAATTTCATGAAGATTTCAAAAGAATACAAGAATTCCAAAGATTTGAAAAAGGATAGAGTGCACGAGATTTCAAAGATATAAAAACATTTCAAAGATTTCGGACGATTTGAAATATTTCAATGATTTGAAAACGAATACGAATGATTTCAAAAAATGTTCTCAAAGATTTTAAAGATTCCAATGATTTTAAAGATTTCAAGGATTTAAAATATTTTGCAGAAATTTCAAAAGATTCCACAGAAATTTCAAGATTTCACAAAAATTTCAAGTACGTCAATTTGTTTGTTCATGGTTCTGCTTTCCTTTAAAAATTTTGGCCAATAAAAAATGAAATGGCTCATTTTTTGCATCTATAACAAACGGTTATTTCATTATTTGATGTAAAAAAGGAGACCTGGAAAAACTTGACTTTTTGACCTGAAAAAGATCTTGAATTTTGTTCCTAGGTATCGCTAGACACCCTGAAATCATATCACAACCTAATAGGAATCTAGTAACAGCCTGGTAGAAATCCTGCAATTTTAACTGCTAATTTGCTTTACATTTTCAAATGTTATGAAAAGCAACTGCAGTGTTTTAATCGGAGCAATAAACGGGAAGAAATAAATAAAAATTTGCACGCATTATTAAGAGGAATGGAAAATAAAAATTATGTACAACTTGAGACCACTGACATCACGTGTTGGGATAAAATCATTTGTTTTCTCATTGAAGTTCGTCTTCAAGACATTCGAAGACCAGCGATTTCCTTCATCATTGTCGATGCTTTTCAAATTTATACACAGATGATGCTTGTACACACCACAGAACAAGATTTCTCAAAACTCATCTTCCATGCAGGTGTTGAATACTTGTATGTCCTGAACCGTAAGCTTTTTGATGTGCCAACACGTGATTTCCTCGTGCAGGAGAATGGGCCATTTCAGCTTTATGATGTTGACGTCCGGCGAATTTTCCAAATTATTCAAAAAGAGCCTTTGTTGCCCATACCTTGCTTCGAGATCATTGACAAGAGTTTCTAGACTGGCCTCATTCTTCAGTATATTCTCAAGATTTGATTCATTCAGTGCAAGGCGTTTCTCTTCCTCAGATTCTGTTTCATTGAGTGTTGTAGATTCTATTTTCCAGTGAATGGTACAAGCTTGTACAGTTTTCAATGCTTTACGAGACTTTAAAGAAATGTTCAATTTCAACCCTAGCTGCGATTTCCTTTTGTGAGGGCGCTCGAGGTAATGCTGATGCTCTTTGAATTTTCTGAACGTAAACTCGTATCCATTACCCAGGCGCGCACCATCGTCTTTTCTGTCTTCGAACGTATTAGGGTATTTCATTAGGCATTGAATAGCGACTCTATGAAACTCGTTGTTAGCAATACTGGTATCATGCAATCTCATTCAAGTTACGATTTTTTGCAACACAGAAGAGCGTAAAGTCTCTACTCAACTTTGCGCTTCTAACTGGAGCAAATCAGATGCCGTCAGTTTCTCCCAAGGTACCTTGAATTCATCCCAAGATATGAAAGCATTTTGCTTCTCTTGTAAGTACTGTGATATGTTGACGTTTTCTTTGTTCGAGTCATGATTTTTGGATTCCTCATTGAGAATTTTCTGTTCTGGAAATGGTCCTACTTTTGACAATACTTCTTCAGGAATCGCACCTTAATCTTCTAGGTGTTCCACAGATCCAGGCGTAGAATCAAGATTTTCTTCATCATCGTCAATATCTGTACCATATGCTTCCTGCACAAGGTTTACTCCGTGTCCAGCTTAGCACTGCCTTTCCGTATGACATCAGGCAATGAATTATTGCTTTCCTCTAGAAAAATAGCCTTCTTTTTGGTTCTATCTGAGGACCAAGTCTTCAAAAACAGCATCTGCAAAACAGTCTAGGAAATAAAGAAATGTTGATTCATTTTAATCAAAAATACACAAATATTCTAGCATTTCCACTTTTTGAAATGAAGTAAAAATAGAGTTGGAAAATTCGAAATTGTCCCCAGAATCATTCGGAAAAGAGAACATTTGTGGATTTTTCAGAAAAGTATTTTACTGGTTTCTCCATACATAATTTTTTAAAATATTTTTTTCTTCACGATAGACGAACGGACGGACACACCACCGAAACTATCAGGGTTTCAGCCGGGAGCTAAGAAATCCTAAAAATCAAGAGAATTACAAATAGTTCAAAGAATTCAGGGTAAATTAATAAGAATTCAGGGCGAATTCCAAAAAATAATTTAAAATCTCTTCAAATCCTTGAAATCCTAATAATTTCTTATAAGAAAAGTGACTAATAACTACAGAACAATACAAGTTAAATTCAAAAGCAATGAAATAAATTGGACAATTTTTTTTAAATCGAAAAAATCCATTCACTCCAGTGAAATTTGAGTGAATATGGAGGGATTTTAGGAAAACGAGAAGAATTTAATAAAATTCATGTAAAATCAAACTGCATTAAAAAAATAAGTGAATCCGAAACAATTCGAAAATATGAAAAAATCCACTGAATTGACTAAGTTTGAAATGAGTTTACAAAAGCTGTAGGTTTTGTATAACAGTTTGCATCTGCCAAAGTTCTCGTTGCATCATACACACTAGTCTATCGTATTTATTTTGTCTTAATTGGCTCCCTTAGTTCTATGGTAGTCAGCATTATTGTGTGACCTATTTTGGAAGCCCGACACGTTCCATTGTTTCAAACTGCACTTGCAACGATGATGGGTGTTATTATTTTTGTTGACAGAAGCAGCAAGGGAAAGGTTTCCTGAGCCCTCGCAGATTCCTGTGTGCAGGGGTCAGACAGGGTGGCCCCTAGCCCAGAAAATCAGGAAAACCGCGATATAGCTAGAAAATTTTACGTGGACAAGGATTTTTTATGGTTTTTTGTATGCATAAATAACATCCAAGTTGACAACTTTTTGTTTTAAATGTATCTGTTTGCTTTTTTTTTTCAATCAAAAGTAATCATGAAAAATTAAGTTTTGGCTGAATTTCACATTTTCTGAGTGAAAATGAACTTTTTGTTAAAAATGCAACCACCCTTGAGAAAATTAGTTTTTTTGGCCAAAAAATTCAACTGTTTGGTTAATAATGTAATTCTTTCGTTGAAAATTCGTCTCCTTTTGTTAAAAGTTCAATTTTCCGTTGTATACATCTGTTTGGTATAAAATTAATGTTTACTAACATTTAACTATTTAGTTGAAAATTTATCTTTTCAGGTTAGGTCTCGTCTTATTTATTTGCGAATTGGATCAATAGGTTGAATATATAACTATTTGCTTGAAAATTTAATTATTTTGTTAAAATTTCAACCGTTTTCTGAACCATTAAAAATTTTCAGCTAAAAAAAATTATTTTCCTTGGAATTGATAAGTAAAAAACTATGTGATATTTTACCTGTTTCAAAATAATTTGGGGTTATGAAGTTTGTAGTCGCCAAACACCATTCTTTTTCAAATGATAGAGAAAAAAGTTGAAAAACCGGGAATTCCTTCCAACAATGAAAGTAGCGAAATGTAGTTCGTATCATGAAAGTTTGCAAAATACGTTATCGTTCCAAATGTTTAATTGTTAGATAAAGTTTTTTAACTATCAAAATAGAACCTATTTGGACTGGAAAATATTGTTCTTCTAACTTATTTATCTATTTATTTATTTTCCAAAATAAATTCAACAGTCCCAAGACCAATTATAGGAATAGAAAACTAAATTAATTATGAGCTATTAGATTGATCGAGTATTATTCTGATTGTTATAATTGTTATAAAGTGCATTGTACTTAAGATTAAAATAGTGCGACCCAACTAGCTAGGGCGATGAAGTCACATAGCTCAGATACAAATGATTGCAAGGTTTGGTTGTACAAATCCAGGGTATTATCATTGTCCATGTATAGTTCAGTAAAGACCCCACATAATTTAAAGATTTGAGAGTTTTCAGGCGAAGTTGAGTTAGGGAAATGAAATTGCATCTTGTCTCTAGCATTATACTGATATACTGCGATTGGAATCATGGATAAAAGATAGCTACTATCAACATATCTCTTGAGAATCTTAAATAAAAATGAAGTCATTGCGACTTTTCGCCTATTTTCTAAGGATCATTCATTGAATCTGTGGCAAAGCATCTGATAATAATAACCTGGAGTGATGAAATCAACCCTTGTTTTAAAGTTGAGAAACTTAAGTAATCTTTCTTGACATTTATTCATGGTTTCAGAGAGATACTTAGCTTTAGGGTTCCAAATAATCGTTCCGTATTTCAACTTCGGCCTAATAAGTGTGTAGTGAAGAGTCCCAATGGGAGCTTTTTTTAAACTTACGGCATGATCTGAACGAAAACCCTAGAGATCTATACGGTTCCTCAACCATATTATCAATTTGAGTATTCAATTTTAATGAAGCGCTCAAGTAAATACCCAAATCACATATTGTTATCACTCTTTCAATACTAATATTATTATTCGTATAGTCAAATTCAATCATTTCTTTTTTCCTCGAAATATACATAACTTGACATTTAGCTGCGCTGATATCCAGGTTATCACTAGCACACCAGATCAGAAAATTATTCAAATTATGTTGTGGTTCATAGCATCCTTGTATACAATCTGCAGTTATATACATTTTTGCATCATCCGCATCAAAGAGACGTAGACATTTGATAACTTTATCCGAATCATTCATAACAACATTAATCAAAATCATTCCGAGGTTCGAACCTTGGGGTACTTCAGAGGTAAGTGTGAGTGAAGATGAGGAATAGCCATTATGTCTTACCAATACTTTACGATCCTTCAAATGAAAGAGCATGAGATTCAAGAGTTTAAACGGTATGCCTGATTCTTGTAGTTTAATTAAGATTTGCTATGATCAATACAGTTAAATTCTTTAGATATATCTGTGTATATTACATCAACCTGCCTATGGTTTATTAAAATTTTTCCAGTTTGCTGTATGAAGTTTATTAGATTAGTCACCGTTGATCAACCAGTCACAAAGCCATGTTGGGACTGCGATAAAACTGGAGATAAGTGGGACCCTATAAAATCACAAATTAGCTTTCCAAAACTTTAGAGAAGTTGCTCACAAGACTAATAGGCTGATAAGTCATGATAAGAAATTTATCTCCTTTTTTGAACACCGGACAAACTTTTGAAAATTTCCAAATATGAGGAAAAACCCCAGAAAATAGAGACATATTGTATATAAGTGTTGACATCTCAGCAAGTTCAATAGCACACTTACTCAACATACAACTTGGAATTCCATCAGGACGTGATGTGTATTCATTTTGCATAGCCTTGAGCATACTTTCTATCTGGTCGCGGGAATCAACAACGAAATCGCTAAATAACTTCCCTGATCCGCCAAAAAATTCGTCAGGTACGCCGGAAGAAAATATTAGAAACTTCAGAGAAAAAATCTGCAAATCAGTTAACTATATCCCGGGGTTTATAAATTTGAATTCCATTATAAAACATCATAGCAGGAATCCTTGAAACCTTTTTCAAATTATTGACGTGCGACCAGAGAGTTGATGGCGACATATTGATACTATCCTCTACTTTCATCAGATAAATCGCATACGCTTCCTTAATATATTTTTTAATCTCCTTTTGTCATAAACTGAAAGAGTCAAAGTGAAACTTGCTTTCCGTTAACTTGAACTGAGCCTTGGCTTTATCTTTGCAAATAATCTTATTATTAATTTTTTTGTGTACCAGTGGGAATACAGAGTATTGATATACGAGAGCTCTTGTTTGCCAATAACCTCATTAAGAGAATCGAAAAATTTAATATAAAACTCATCAACGGCTATATTTACATTAGCAGAGACTTTAGAATACAACCAATCGATGGAACGTAGGCAAATTTTCGAGATTGTCATGATGACAATTCTTGAATTTATATCTTGCTGCACCGGTATTGAGGAAGAATTTGTTTTTACTTACAAAAAGAAAGAAATTTTCAAATCTAATAGATGTAATCAAATGATGTTCGTCAACAGGCGGGATCGGGAAAACATTTGAAAGAATCTCACATGAAAATAATGCTATCACTAAGCCCAAATATTGATCAATACAATCATGAATATCATTGTTGCTTTAGTTCATAAACATTCATGAAGGTATAAAGTATGAACGATTTTGGATCCGTAATTCCAGAGTTCACAAATTGACTTAATTTATGAATGTTAAATCCACCGATCATCAACGATCTATTATTTCAAATAGGTTGGGTCGTTGAGGCATCAAAAAAATCATCTAATTCTTCATTCGAAATATGGAGAGGAATATAAGTTCCTATTTAGATGAGTGTAATTCCCCCATAGATAATCTTAACCGCCATTGCATTTATTTTAGGCGAGGTTTTCATGGCTGAGTTTATGTTGACATTTCCAGAGATTAACGTAGTCCTAATGGTCATTAGCAAACCCCCTCCTCACGTACCCTATCAACTCGATAATCACGGTAAACATCAAACATCGCATGGTCAAACAATTCGGAAGTCAAAACAATACTTTTCAACCATGTTTCAGTGATTACAATAATGCCATAGTTAGATATTTCAGAAGATGAGATGAAAGTAATAATTTTTGTATTAGCGCGACGAACATTTTCGTAATATATAGATGATTCATTGAGTAAATACAAATCTGTAATATTCGGAAAATTAAAAATATGTTCTTTCATACCCTGACTCAAATCTACTTCAGAGTGTTGGATGGTAGAAATTGTTTCGGCTCCTTTACAATCTTGAATTCCCCGTGAATTTCTCTGATGGTGATATCTGTTTCCCACCTGCTTCTTCGTTCCTCTAGAATTTTTCAAGTCTCTTTGTAACGTGCTCTTTGTAGGGGCGTACGATCCTGGGTGAGTGTGATCCTTCCTGAAGTTTGATCATTCGCCATGTTGCATATGCCTCTCCAGTAGGCTGAGATAATCTCTTTCGCATTCGTGTTATCCTGCGAATTGTATTAGGATACTGCGTACTCAGTACCGACTTAAGGAAATCATTACCAATCACGAGGTTACTTTTTCCTGAGTCGACGGTATTATCCTTACTGTTTTGGTCTGGTTTTTGGCATCCATTTGGTACGATATTAGATATTCTAGAGATCCTTTCAGAAAACTCAATAATACAACTGGATGTGATATTTTGCTCCATCATCCGTTTCATAGATCTATTAGTCATTCCAGACTCCTGAATTTTGGTTACTCTTGCCTCTAAAACGTCTATTTATTCAAGAGCTTCATTTAGATTGCCCATGTGCGCGGCTAGTTTAATTGAAACATCGTTCATTTTATTATGTACCACACCAATTTGTACTATGATAAATTCTTCAGACTTCTTCTTAGCTTTATCAAATTAATCCTCTATTTTTTTGATAATGTCCTCAGATGAAAATGTAACGTTTGAAATAGGTAATGCAGACCGTTTGGGCTTGAAGCTACAGCATCTTCTGTTTCCAGTAATTGCATTAATTGCAAGTTTGAGACCATCCGGGTGATAAAAAATACCTTATTGACAAAATGAAGCATCCTTGATAATTTTGGCGTTACACGAGTTACATACTCGGTCCAGCATGATTTTAATGTGAACCGTTACGATTCAATAAATTAACGACTGAGATTTTCAGTAAAGTTAGTAGAGTCAATTCACATGCAAACACCATACAGTAATCTAGTATGAGTCATCAACCGATAAAAGTCAAGGAGGCGTAAAGGAACACTAGACTAGAATCAAAATGTCGATAATAAGGTCTTACCTATACTTAATCCTTGAAATGATTTTGTTATCCAAATACACTGCACTTGAGTAACACCATAACACTCAAACAAGTCATACAGATCACTTATAAGTTACTAAGAACGGCCAAAATGCAAGAGCGATCAGAACACACGTCAACAGCTGCTAATTACTTAACGGTTGAATCACAATTTTTTGAATGACAATTTTTTCGAGCTTTTAGTTGAAATTTTGGAGAAGTTTAATTCTGGCTGATTTAATTTGCAGTCTAGCTTTAATCACTTCGAATAAAAAAATGTTGATATTGAACAGTTTGAAATTCAATCGCAATAGCCAGGAAAAATGTTTTCAAACCGGGAAGAGGGCGGGTAATAACCGGCAACGTTTTCATCCATGATAGGAGCCTTTCTAAAATACTACTCTCTCAATTATTGAACATTTCGCTAAGTAAATTATATTTATAATAATTTTTCATAATCACTATCCAATAATAATAAATTAATAATTATTTTATAGTGGAAAATAAGATAAGAAATAAGGTTAAGAACTTTTCCATACTAGTGACATTAGTTGGAGTAACGAGTAACAGCAATAAGGATAAACATTAAGCCAAGGTAAAAAGAACAGAAATAGAGGATTTGTAAATAGATGGAAAATAACAGTTTAAGAAATTATCAAGTATATCACAGTCGGAAAGAAAAGTGCAAACGAAAGGATGGAAATAATGCTAGCAGAAATATAAAAAGGGTATAAGAGGGCACGAGCAAAAAAGCAGTTATTGAAGGAATGGGTAGAAGTGAATAGGATGACAATTATGAAACACGAGGTGTGCCGAAAGGAAAGTTGGGAGAATAGAAAATTATGTTAGGGGAAAAAACAACGAAGGGGACATAACGAGGAGAGAAATATACAAGGTATTGGAAATAACGAAATATGGCGAAGCACCTGGCATTGAGGAGATTCTGCAGTCCAGAAATAAGGCGATAACCGACATATACGTTTTGAATCATCTGGTGAATGAAAGGACGAAAATAGAGATAGGTGGCTGATAGCAGTGTTCTTGGCAGATCAAGTACTAGATATTTTATGGTTCAAAAGATGGAAAAACAAAAGATATAACTTAGAGCAGATGATATAATGAATGTTGTAAAAGATGACGGACGGATGACAGGCTCAATTGCAGGATTAGATGCATAATTAAGTGTGCAAAATTCAAATCTGAATATATTGAAGACAAAGATGAGATTTACGAATTAAGTGAAAAAAGGAAAAAATGGACTTGGAAAGAGAAGGGAGTTAGCTGAAAAGATGTGAATGAATATAAATATTTGCGATATACTTGGCAAACAAATAGAGCTCATAGAACTCGTATAACACGAAAACTTAAAAACGCTGCAGGGATAATGAAACAGATATGACGAATGAGAAGAAGAACGTTATAGAATATCGGAGAGAGCAAAGAATATGGTTATCTTATCTGCCGGTATGATCGGTATTAGGCTATGAAGCAGAGGTATGGGAATGGAAAAAAAGAAGTGAGATTGATAAGTTAACAGAAAGTTACGTAAGATGGGCGCTAGGGGTAGACTGAAGAGCGCCTGGATATATGGTAAAAAAGGAGCGCAAAGAAATAAATTAGGCATCAAAGCGAAAAAGAAAGCGCAGAAATATGAGGACAGGCCAAAGGAGGAAATTGCAGTCGATTTACCGAAAAATTGGTTCAGGGAGGTAAAACAAACGAGAGGAAAGGCAATACAAATAACGATATAGAAAGATGCGTAAATGAAGTAAACTATGGTGTAAATGGCATAAAATTATAAAAAAGGAAGAAGTAGCAAAGTATTTAGAAAAGGAATGGGGAGAGAGAAGATGGATACGAATAGCGAGATTTATAATGTAAAGAAAGGATGCAGGAGGGGAATCGGAGATTAGGAGAAGTAGCAAGGGAATGTCGTCAAGATTCTAGGGTTGGATGGATTGGGTGAGGAGTGACTGAAGGAATCAAAGGGAGCTAAAGGAATGCATGAGAAAGAATGGAAGAGTAAATGTGAGAAATGGAAAGGTAGAAAGGAATATAAATAAAGAGAGAGCGAAAGGCGTTTAGAATATAACAGATACAAGTATTGATCCTTATATAAAAATCTATGTAAATGCTTGTAAATCGTGAGTATAGAAAATTTGAAATATGAAGGTCATACGTAGGTCATATATACCCTACGGGGACAAATAATGAATGAAGCACAATACCAAAATTAACAAACCAAAGGTTTATTTGCTAAAAATTACAGATTTCTTGTTAACTAAAACTGCGAAGAAGATTAAGACATCGAATTTGCAAGATGTTTGTTTCTGCGGTATTTTAGCCTGAGCTTAATAAAAAATAATTTTTTTGAGACACAGAAAAATGTATTCTTTTCCAATTTTAAAGGGTAGTTGAAGGACAAAGGGATTTTTCAAAATAGGAACCCCCACTTTTGACCCCAGATTTGAAAAAAAGGAAAATTTCACGTTCAAAATGTTATTTTTATGGAGGTCATGGCAAGGTCGAATGAAGGTCTTTTCGATCATGTTGAAATAATAGGTTTTATATCAGAATTGAGGTTAGGAACAGCGAAATATTCCGGGTCAATTGTCCGAAACGAGAAGTGCCAAATTTTCTGGAACTACGATTTTCGGACAGCAGTCTCCGTTGCACACTCGAAGCTTGACATCGTTCTCCAAGGCTATGTTAACACTTTTCACCAGAAATCGGTTCTTTTAAAGAAAAGTAATTAAATTTCAAAGAACACTTACAATTTGGAACCATTTTTTATTATGTTATGCATGACATAACAAAAAATTGTTTGTTTTTTTTTTCGTACAAAAATTCGTATTTTACATCAAAAAATCAAAAGATTTTTCAGATTTTTATTAATCTTTAGATTTATACCAGAAATCAGTTATTTTAAATAAAAATAATTCGACTTCAAAAATTAAACTTACGGTTTTGAACAACTTTAGGTTATCTTAGTGGTTTTCTTTGTCGGAAATTGGCATCTTTTTAGCCAAAATGGAATGGTTCGATTATCTGTATATTGTATAAAAATATTATATATTAATTGTAAATTTATTTGAGAATTTTGATGTTCGTTTTTGGCTTTAGGGCCAGATAAATTGAAAATAAATAAATTGTTTCAAACGTTTCGGCACACAATGGTGGCCCTCATCAGTAAAATCTTTAAATTTGTAAAAATTACATAATTTCTTGTAGGTACGAATTTACAATTAAATGTGTTATTCTTCAAAATTATTAAAGACGTAGTTAAATAATAATTATTCAAATATTCTTTGGAGATTTTTGCGTTTTAGATTTGATGAAAACCTTTACACTGTATGGTAAAAAATATTTGTTTAAACGTCAAGAAATATTGTAGTTAAAGAATTCTTAAAATAAAATTTTATAGCGACGTACATTTTATGAAAACATTGTTCTTAAATTTTTTATATAAAAAAAAATGATCAAAAACCTTGTAGTTAAATAATTCTTCAAATATTCTTCAAAACAATTTTAGCGACATACATTTTATGAAAGATTTACACTGTAGTAAACAAATACAACATTATTTTTTTTAAACATTGAAGTTGACAAAATATTTAAAAAAATAATAATTTAAAAAAATATTTCTTCCGCGACAAAGCCAAAGACGAACATCAACATTCCCAAAGAAATATATTATTGAGGGTCCATGCAATCCACAACAATTATTATGAATGGTGAAGGTAAAATACCAGATTTCATTAATTTTAAAGCGTGGCAGTACAGCATTAGATAACCAACCTTTTTTCATCGAAAGTGGGTTTATTGCATAAAAAATTCTTAAAAAATCAAGTACACATTGTGATAAAAGGATTTTTTCGAAATCTTATTTAATGCTACAGTAATTTTAAAACAAAATTGAATAAAATTTAAGTTCAAATTTATTTCAAGTTTTAACGTAGTATTAATTTCTTTTAACCTTTTAGTACTGATATTTCTTGAAATTATTAAACTAAATAAACATTATCATTTTTTTCAGGTAAGACGGTAAATTAACGTATTTTATATATTTTATGATTTCTTTAATCAATGATTACAGTAAAACAATTCGCATAACTAATTTTACAATTATTTAAATAATACGTGTTTGTTCAAATATATAGTTTACCTAAAAAAGCAGGCGAAACATTTTATATTACCAAATTTTTGACAGATTTGAATATTCTTAAATACTAATTTGTTTTTTAAGAATACTTGTAAATGTTGAAAGAAACTGAAATTGCTTAAACAATTTTATTTTGTTAAAAAGATTTTATTTTTGCCATTTTTCGAAAAATTGAAATATTTTTAGGTACTACTTTGTTTTCTGAGAATACTCTTAAATGTTTAAGCAAGTTGAAATTTGTTTAAAAATTTTTTTTTTTACTGATTTTATGTGTTTCTTAACGCTAGAGAGGAAAAAATGTTTTTTCTTCATCAATTTTTCATTTAATTAATATGAGTTATTTGTTTGTTTTGCAGGTACGCTCTTAATACATTTTTTGAACAATTTTAATTTATTACAAAATTTAAGAGTATTCTTTGAAAACAAAGTAGCATTTAAAAATAATTTAATCTTTCGAACAATGTCAAAAATAAAATATTTAAACAACATAAAATTGCCTAAACAGCAAAATCAGATTATCATTTTTTGAGAATACTTCTCGAACGACTGAAATGAACAAAACCAACGAGCATCTCGTATCATTATGCAACACTAATTATGCAGCACGTTAGATTTGTGAGCTATGATGTTTTAGAAAACGGCAAAAATCATGTGCTTGAAATTCTGAACGTTCATATGAACGAAATTTTTAATGATGGCTTTGTAAATTAGAAACAGTGCTGAAATTTTGATTCATTTAGATTGCAAATAATAGATTAAAAAAAATTCGAATACATTATTTTAATTGTACTTGAAATAATATTTGTTGATAAAACAAAACTGGGAAACAATATTTCGTTCACTTGAACGTTCTGAACTTCAGGTACATGCAAAAATCCGGTTTGCCACTTTTGAATTTTATCATTTCTAAAAGTCTAAAAGCATTTTATGAACATTATTTTTTTCATTTTCTTTTTTGAAATTCTTCACAATAGGGTAAAGGTATTTTTTAAATTTCTCAAGCTGAAGGGGTCTCAACATAAGCATTTTTTTTTATTATTCCTGCAGGCAATACAACCGAGCTTACAAAAATTATACGAATTACGTATTCTAACATTTAATCAGCTTATACAAACATTCGATTTAGTATATAAAGACTGGCGTGTTTAAGTAGGATTTCACTAGACCTCGACACTTTTGTTCGTACTTTCAATAGTCTTGTTTAGTTCAGCAACTTCAGTGTTTATTCGATAACGATTTTCGTTTGTTGAAAATTTAAGCGTGAGCTATACTAATCTTTGGTAGTTGAAGTGCAAGTTTCTCGAGACGGATTTAGCAATAAGGAGAAGTGACTCGTTGTAAAAGTAACGAGATTTCTTTTTGTTGATTGTATTTTATATAATCATCGCCGAGAATAAAAACACGATTTTTTTTTAGTCAAATGATTAATTTTGAGGTGAATCGTTACTTAAAACTTACCCGCTATGTAAATTATTTTTGACGACTGAAAAACGTGACTCCTTTAAATTGAAAATTTCGAATTTATTTATTAACTACTTCGTTATTATTCTATTTGCATACAGAAAAAACAGGGCTTTAATTTTACGTCAGCTCATTTTCTCAAAAACTCACTTTGAACTTTAGCTGTAGGTCCATTGTCATGACAAATGTCAAAACTGATTAAAAATTGAATTGCTGTCAACGTTCAGTATTCGCATCGCTCGGAATGAACCGATTGTGATTAAAATTTGTTTAAGTAAATTTGACGCTGCTTTTTATTGATTAATGTATACCTATTTTTTTATTCAAAGTGAAACTTTATTTTTTACATTGCAATACAGCATTAACAGGGTACTTCATTACTCCACTTGCTATGCCGTAATGAGATTCGTGTTAACTATTCATATTGACCAACGGAGGAACTATTACAAGTAAAAAAATCTGCCAGCTGCGCGGGCACATTCTCATCGCAGGCGGCTCGCAAGTTTGAGCGCGCCTATGGCGCGCATCTGTTGCAGTTCGCGCTTCATAATATATTTGTCTCACTCTTTGCGCTCGATCATTGTACATCCTCCACATTTTTGCATAAGACTTTTTTAATTAAAATTCAAACCACCGACAACTGAAATATAGTGATTGTGAATTCTCTTTTGGTAAAGCTCCTGCGGCTTTAACGAACGCATCCTCATCACGTGTCTCGTGAGAAATAAGGTTAAAAGCAAATTTTCAGATCTAATTTAAAAACAACTTTATTACTAAACATTTTAATGAACCTTGTGTCTTCATGTCCAAAAATTTAATTTGTTTATTTGTAATGCAATTTTTCACGATTAAAACAAAAACTACACGTCTTATCAAAAAATTTTTCATAAAAAATCTGTTGCTCTTTTTTGGTTGAATAACTTTTGTCTATTTATTTTTATCGTAGCTTGTATCGTTTATCCAAAAATTTGATTTTTTTATTTTAATGTCGTTTTTTCCGAATATAACAAAAACTACGCGTCAAATGAAAAAGTGATTAATAACGAGTTTGTAGATCTTTTTTAGGTGCACAACTTTTGTCGATTCATCTTTCTTCTTATTTTGCAGTGTTTGACAGCAAAATGGAATTTTTCATTATTCATTATTTTCTGTGTGATCAAAGTGTGAGTTTTTGATTTTTCAAGAAAATTCTAATATTTGTTTTGTTAATCTTGTAGGGCTTTCAAAAAGAAACGTTTTTCTTTTTTGACTTTTCTCATATCGTGCGTTGTTTGGCTTAAAATGTTAATTTTCGGTTGTGTTTTTGGATTTTGAAAATCCTATAACTCTGATAATTTTCTTTTGACCGAAACGAATCATTATAATAAATTCCATGGAATTAACAAATCTAAAAAAAAATGGTCGCAAAATTTTTAAAAAAGCTCTTTACTTTTCGAATTTTCATCCAAAATAGCTGATTAACGAACTTGTCGTTTCATTTTACATCCTTAAAAAGTGTGCCAAAGCACAATCCGAACCGAGTAGCCTTTCAAAAGTTATCCGGTATACAGACGACAACGACAGACAGGCACCAACGTAAAAACTATTTTTTGTGACTCAGGGGGACCTCAAAACGTCGAAATTTGATGGAATTCGCGAAAGTCATTTTTCGCATAAAACCAATAATACCTTCTCATTCATATGAGAATGTAATAAAGGTTACCATTGAAATACAATCACTCAAAATAATGTGTTACACCGGAATTAATATTGGCTACCTATGATAGGTGCGACATTAAATTTGGAACATAAATGAGCAGACTATTTTAAGCGGTAGGTACTCGATAGAGTTAGGGTAACATTTTAGAAATGTATTAGGGTGAAGGTGGGAGATAATTATCACGTGCAATACGGGGTCATTTACATATTTGTACCAGGGTGCATATACAAAGCTCCGAGGACGTGGACGCGCATACACTTATGTTAGCCTATTTTCAGCCCTTGCTATAGGTAACGCCGACCGAGAAATATACAGTTCTCTACCATATATTGTACATGTACATCTCGCGCCTTGTCATGAGAGACATCAAACTATCGGCAAATATAAAGCAGGACCGCGATAAAATAGGGTAATTGCGTGTGAGTGTGCAACTCTTTTGCTGGTCGCTTCGCGGCCCGAACTCCTGGTAAATATCTTCCAGCCGGTACTCTTGCACGAAAGCAACTGTTGTCTTGCTTCACGAAATAATTTACACTTAGTGGAAATTAAAGTGGAGGAACGTAACTGTCATGCCATATCGACTGTTCAGTCGATAAATCAATTCTTTTTAACTGCACATCTAAAATATGTGAGATACATTGTAACGTCGCGGTGAAGATTTGTTTGATTAAGGCAAAACAGCCGTATTCACCAACTTTCTTAGCATTAAAAAAAAATTATATTTAAAAGTTTAATCAATATTTATACTACCTTATCAGGGAAACCGGGAATTGATCGGGATTTTTTTTAGACCGAGTAATGACAGTATATGTATTGCGAGTGAAAACCCAAGTACATGGCACACAAGTGCGTGTATCTTGCATTCATCGTTATGATTGGTATGATATTGGTAGCCTTACACTGTTAGAAATTTCTATAGCGATTTTACTATAAAAATGTCATGGAAGTAATATACATATACTTGTAGTAAATTTAATATACAATCATATTGTAGAATTAATATACATATATAGTAAAACAGAATGCGTGAAAGTTGAAAGTTCTTTGATGCACCCAAATCTTGTCAAATATGCGAAACTAAAGTAATAAACCTAAAATTCATCGACTAAATTCTTAGTTACGATCAAAGTGCAACGTACAGGTGGAATTTTCTTCAAAACTCACTGTAAATGTCAACATTTTAACGTGAGTACTGCTACTATTAGGTTAGGTGTCTTAATTATTCGGTTAATTGAACTTTTCCACTTAAAACCCAGTATAATTTATGTTTAACTAGCAAAAATATTATGCTTTATTATTTAGAATTGAAAATTACTGCCAAAATTATTTTTAATTTGTGTAAAGTGAAAATACCTGACTTTTCTAAAAGTTGATCAATATAAATGTATATGAAATTTAATATGCAGCCTCCTAGTGAATATTTATATTTATTAACAGTGTACGTATAATTAATACACCGAGAAAAAAATGATATTAAATAAATGGCCTGCACTCGAAAGCACACTGTTAAAAATAATATTAAATTTAATGTACCCATGTATATTAAAATTAATATATCAAGCATATGAAATCACCATTAAGAGCATATATATTATATTTTATATACCTTTCTGATAATCACTTACAAACAAAAATTAGATAATTCGATTTTATACAAATAAAAAAAAAGTTTAGCAGTAATTTTCGATTTTAAATAACAAAACATGATACCTTTTTCCAGTTAACCAAAACTTAAATTGGATTTCAAGTCGAAAAGTTCTTTTAGGCAAATAAATAATAGACTTAACCTACAATCAACTGTATTCGCATCAACTTTCTTTTAGAGCGAATTTAGGAAAAAGTTTTACCCGTACTTTCATTGTAAATAACAATTCAGTCGACGAATTCTCGATTATTAATTTAATTGCGAATATTTGACAAGATTTAAAGAAATGAAAGCACTTAGTTTTCACGCACACTGCTATGCCGACCTGTATATTAAATGTAATACACGTGTATATTAAATTCACTAACATATGTATGTTACATGTCATTAGCGGTAGTGCATATTTGCTTCACACACATGTATATTAAACCTCATACAGATTTTCCTAACAGTTCAAATATTTTATTAGTTTAAATTAATATTCATACATTCAGTACAACAATAATTCATTCATTTCGGTTGAATAGTAATTGTAGTGTAAACTAGTGCACCGGATAGACCATATTCGATCGGGCTGTGCGATTTTTTTTTAACGAGTGTTACATGAATATTTTTACAAAACCAATTTCCATAGCATTTCTGTAGTGCGGGCAAAACCTTTGTTTGATCTATTTCACAGGTATGAAATAAAACTCACAAATTAGTTATCTATGTCAGAGTTAGACATCTATGAGTGAAACTGATAAAGTTTTAAATAGAAGTCTGCAAAAGCTTGCGAGCTTACAAGTTCCAAGCAATTCGCTCGATCTTTTTATATGCGAGGCTCGAAATGCTCGCGTGGCTCACAAACTCCTGAGGCTCGTGAGGTTTTGAAAACTCGTATTGAACTCAATTGATTCGCATAATTCTACGTAATTCAGCATTTTAGAATGTTGAATGAACATGAGTATGACAGACGCTTTAATCGAACTGCGTGAGTTTTCATTAATATTCCCAATTTATTTGGTAAGCGTTGCGAACCTTGCGAGTTTTTCGAAGTATGGAACAAATTTTGCTTTAATATACGTTCTTTTTTTGGTTTGAAGTATTTTTACACCATTTTTTTAAAACTAATTTTTGAGTGATTTAAAAAGTCTACTTTTTGAATATATATATTTTTTAATTTTGAACATACTTTTTTCTTTAGAAAGATACATTTTTGATACTTTTAAGTTTCACAGAGCACTTGGAAGCCTGTCGTTGTTCAATTTTTTTAGAAAAACAGTCGTTATTTTTAAAAAATGTTGTATTTGCCTCGGATCGTTCGATCGATTAAGAATCTCGCTATCATTTAATTACAATTTATTCAAATATATGTACTTGATCGAAAAGTAGTATTTAACAAAAAAATCTGCCATTTTTTAACAATTCGAAGGTCAGTTTCAATATAGATTGTATACCCTAAAACATCGTTTTTTTTAGCTTATCGGTGGAATAGAGTGCTACGAAGCCTGATATTGTCCTCCAGGATCTGAAAACCAAGATCATTTACGTGATTGAATTCTCGGCACCAGCAGATGGCAATATCACGACAAAGGAGGAAGAAAAACGGGCGAAATATCAAGCACTTCTTTTCGAGCTGAGCAGGCAGTACCAAGGCTACAAAGTCCATCTTGTAGTTCTCATAATCGGCTGTCTTCGAGGTATGAAAGTTTCGTTTCTTAGTCAACTCAACAAGTTTCCGGCTTGCCAGCGTCAAGCTCGTTCCATCGCGAGCCGGATACAAAAGTATGTTCTTCGGGGATCACTTCATCTGGTCCGTCAACACTGTTCCTAATAACATTCTACATAGATTGGTAGCTCTAAAAAAGTATCCAGAAATGCAACCTTAATCTCCAACCGTTTCGTCTGCCGCGTAAGGTCATCCGCGGCTAGAGATCTGACTCCAAGGATCAGTCTTACACGATGTTATCTCGCGTAAATTTCCCGCTCTTGGATACCTTCTAGGACAGAAGGACTAGAAGTGGATGACGTAGACTTTCCAGTTGCGTCGGGATTGGTTGCTTTAAGGAACCATGATCGTAGCTTCCGGAGCCTACAACTTCTCCCCTAGTAAAGTCACAGTGTTAATAATCTAATTTTTTCCACAAAGCATAGCTTCAAATGACGCTGGAAACTTTGTTCGTGCAGTGTCCAATAAAATGGCGATATCTGTGAAGCACTCAGCCTTTACACACCTGAAAATTCCTGTACAGGAACCTCGGAGGATCCTGCAAATTTTCCTGTACACGAACCTGTACAGGTAATCTTGACGGTTCCTGTGCAGGAATTTGGCGAAGAAAACGGTACATAATCCTGCAAAGGAACCTGAACCGACAAAGGAACCTTTGAATGAGCCTGTACGGGTTCCTGACTTCCTGTACAGGTTCCTTTGCGAAAAAAATTGAGGCGCAGGTTCCTGTATAGAAATGTATATAGGATCCCTTACAGAAATAAGCAATAAGTAAGCATATAAAAAAAACATGCAAATTATCGGCGGACCAAATATTCAAGAGGTACGTGAAGCTCATTTTTCAATGTAACATTTTGACTTAATTGATATTGTGACGTACCTGCTCGTCAATATGGTCGACAAGAACCACGATGGAAGCGGTAAAATTTGAATCAAACCAGCGATGACTGTCGATTGCTGCAAACGTTCATTGAAATGACCTCCTGAAAATGATCTG
This sequence comes from Andricus grossulariae, assembly GCA_011634705.1. Lineage (NCBI taxonomy): Eukaryota > Metazoa > Arthropoda > Insecta > Hymenoptera > Cynipidae > Andricus > Andricus grossulariae. Next base: position 6,670,133 of record JAABKJ010026545.1, on the reverse strand, counting down.
GTAGCGGGAAATTATTAGCAAAAATGTTGGCACACAACTATAGGTTTATTCAATTTTATTTAAATGTCGTCGCACAGAGTCACACACTTAAAAATTAACTAACACGAATCGCGATAACCGAAGTTTTTCTAACCTCGCGAAATTCTAAGGAATGCAAAATTTGTACTAAGATACAATTTGAAGAGAACAACCAAAGGCTTCGAATGCCGAATTGTGACTGTCGTCGGAGTGTCCGTTTCGCTCGCTGCTCTCTCAGGCCTCGCAGGAACCTTCGAGTTGGGAGTGGCGAGTCAGCGACCTGACCAATCGCCTTCATCAGAAGTAGCCCCTCTAGTTTTTTTCGCGGCCCTACCGCGCAGCACCCTCGCGTTTTGGGTCACGCCCCGTCCGAAGGATGGAGTTTACTCTCTCAAGGGGATAAGCTGAAACATATGTACTTGACAAATTTATGATCTGTCGTAAATTTCGAGTTGAAGTAAGGGTCCGGAAAGCTATTGAACTCAAGTTTACATTTTCCAGACGATTGAACCTTTACGTGACTTTTCTGCATGCCAACGATTTTATGCTATTAAATTTCTAAATTGAAAGAAACGCTAAAATTAAATTTATCTTTTTAATTTTTCGAGTAAAAATTATAATTACTATACTTAATATTTATACGAGTTTGAATAATCGCGCCTGCGAGTTAAGCAGTCTGTGAACTTGCCTTTCTGAAGAGAGCGAAGGCGGGGGTAAAACCTGTCCTGTATCGTTCACATGTTACACCTCCGTCCTTATAAATTTGAAAAATCATGGAATGACTTTGTCAAAACTAGATAAATGTTCAACATAATGTTGTAAATAGTATTAACAATTATAACTATTATTAAAAAATATAAATATTTTTGTGTGCATAATTAACTATGTTTTTATCCACAATGGTTAACTATAAATTGTGCCAATTTATATATAATTTATATACACTTAACAATAAATCTAAATATAATGCATGCCCATTTACATAATTACATTTTCTTTGGAAAAAATCAATCAATTGAAATGCCATTATGTCAGTGGGTGAACATTCGAATGCATACCGGACGCAGTTCGTGTAAGTCCTCGACGTCCTCTCCCCTTTCCCTTACGAAGGTATTAAAGATTATAACAAAGACGTCGAGAGTTTTAACCTTATGCGTTAATGGTGTTCCTTTTTTCACCCTTGACGTGATCTGTCATCATTACATAAGTATATATTTGTTTTAAAACTCTATTTATTTAATTATTTACTTTTTTTTAATATAATTTTTAATTATTGACTATTGCGGATGATAATCATTGCTGATGGTAAATTGAATAAATATATACATAAGGGCCCGTGTAGTGGCTGTCGAACTTAGTTTTCTTTGTTTGATTAAGAAGATACACTTGATCTCCTTCATTGAATTTTTCTGGGTTAGCCTTGAGATCTTTGGCGGCTCTAAGTCTTTCATAAGCTTCCGATTGAATGCTGTGAAATTTCCTGAGGAGATCACCCATATAATGGACATAGGTCTTGGGAGCTTCGTCTTTCGAGAAGCTGGTGAGGATTTACGCTTCTCGTCCGAATACTAGAGTGTAAGGGGCGTAACCGGTAGCTTCATGGATGAACGTGTCATAAGAGAAAATGGCAAAACAGAGCCATTCATCCCAATTTCGCTGATCTCCATACTGTTTTAAATACTCCACGGGAGTATGGTGACTTCGTTCAAGTGAACCTAGGGACTGGGGGTGGAATGCAGTCGAAGTGACTCGTTCGATGTTGAAGATCTTACAGAATGTTTTTATGAGGCTGCTCGTGAAGTTTGTGCCTTGGTGAGTGTGAATCAACCGCGGACAACCGTATCGAGAGATGAACTGTTCTGCCAGGGCTGTAGCTACTGTTTCTGCAACTATTTTTGGAATGAGTATCGCGTGCGAATATTTCGAAAAATTGTCCTGAATCGTCAAAATGTATTTGTTACCACGAGGAGTTATGGGTAGTGGACCGACCGATTTGTACTTTATCGAAGGGGGCTGCGGGTGTATCCATGATTTGCATAGGTTTCTTCATTTTCACACTTACCAATTTATTCTTTTGGCATTTTCCACAATGTTTTACGTATTTCTGAACATCTGTTTTAAGATTCTTCCAGAAATAATTGGAACTAATACGCCAGTATGTTTTGGATACACCTTTGTGTCCTCGAACAGTAGACTCATGAAATTCCTTGATTATTCTTAAACGATCGTCCTTTTCTGGGGTGATAATCTCACCTGAGAAAATGTAGGCTCGTAGCTCATTTCCGGCAAAATATTGTCGACTTATTTGTTCGATGGAAGACGAAGACAAATCGTTTAATCCATTTCCTACGGTTGAAAATTTCACGCATTGAACATTCAAAGAAATTATTGCCTCTGTTAGGGATTTTATTCCTTGAGAAATGTTATTTAAGGATGGGCGATCTTCTGTTTTTACTTTTATAACAACGTTGAAGATGTAACGGCCGTTAAATGCAAAAACAATCGTCTGACCTACTTGCGGATTTTGAGCTTGCAAATTTTCTTTTAAAATAAATGTTGGTGAAGTTAAATCCTTACTAATAGGTGCATCAAGGGCACAGTCAACTGATATGAAGTTGACTATGTGCCCCTTACCCATCAACAATTTATCCTTGCTATATTTCAAGCAGGCGTCGACTACTACCAAAATGGATGAGTGTTCTATCTGTGTCTCGCTTCCTCGCTCGCTTCCGCACGATTCCCTTTCCCTTTCTTGTAATCTACAGTCATCTCCTGAGTCCGGCTGCCCTTGCTCCTTGACTTGTCTGCCCACACTGAGGGTCTTACTACTTACTCCAGCACTCTCTCCCCTTTTCCCACTCGAGGCTCGCGCTGGACCTGGTGCCTTTAGCGCATATCGAAACTGGGTTCCCTGCCCTACTGACCTATTTTAATCCTATTGCGTCTCGTCTGTCATCTGAAAATAATTAACTCCAGAGTTCGAGTGCCTCATCCCCACAGCTTATGTACCATACCTAGTGATGGGACACTGCTCTGGTACGGAGTCCCTATCGTCACCCAGCAACAAGTGAGACCTATTTGTATCACTTTGCTGAACCTGGGGAAGGATCTCCTCGTCATTATCTTCAGGAGGTGTTTCGTAATCGTCCGTTTCGTAATCACACCGTGACTCAAGAAGATGTTCTCGATAATATTATCTATTCCTGTTATACCGAGGAAGACTCCTGGGCCTGTGCTAAGCTTCCTTATATACCCTTCCGTCAAGTTATTTTCCTTTAAAGGAATTTCTACTAAACTTCTGGTTCTAGCAGGGAGACCAATTGTGGTGTATGATATCTCAGGTAGCTTGCAACTGCCCAATTGGATGTCCACACCTGCTACAAAGATCATGGCACCTTGTTGTTTAAAAATTCCATACCTAGAATACCGTTTTGAGAAATTGGAAGATCATTGGGTACAATTTGAAACAAGGTCTCGATTCCATTTATTCGAGTTTTGATTTCACCGAGAGTAGGGATCATTTAATCAGAAATGCCTATGAGATTATAAATTCTCTTTAAATTGACCCATGTATGAGAACCTACACAATATTGTTTAATAAGGTTTCAATCTGACCCTGTATCTATCATGAAAATAGCCCTACTTTTATAGAAAATTACGTCGTGAATTTTCAATGTTGGCTTTCTATCGTGCTCTCCTCCGCTTCTAAGGGAAAGCAAGACATGTTTCCGGGGAGCTGACTTTGGTTCTGAGCCGTTTTCGCTCCACTCAAACGACCCTGACGAGACTTTAAATTATTTCTTGACATGTACCTGCTCTTTTTATTTTGACGCTCCTTTTCATGTCTTTCCTTCAATCTACATTGCGCAACTACATGGTTATCTAATCAAGAGTATGAGCAATTTCTATCGGCAACATAATTTTTATCGGATTTTTGTAGTTTGGGGCAGTTTTGCTTAAAATGCCCAAATTCTTGACAATAGTAACACTGTACTGAGGACAACGATCGTCCCTTTCCATTTTGTGTATCATCTATATCAATATTGCCTCGAATCGCAGCAACACGCTTTCACGATCCGGCGAATTTATCATTAAAATTTAACGTCGATTCGGCGTTTTCTTTGGGTACACCGTGGACCCTATTCCACGTAGTATTTTCTAGATCTGCGTCGGCAGCAAACTCGATAACCTCATCCAGTGTGGAGGGTGATCTTTCTTTTACAAAATAAAGTGTTTCCCGATCTAATCCGCGCATAAAAATTCTAATTGCATTCTCTTTGTACTCTTGGCACCTTTCTAATCCGCTGGCACCTGGAGTTTTATCCATTTCTCTAAGAATTATTTTATTCAAAATGTCACTGACTCTAATTCCATAATCGACAGCGCTGTCCCCTTTTTCCCTCTTAATCACCGTGAGTTCTTGTGCCAGCTAACTAGTGTCAGCCTTGGAAGCAAAGGCCCTCTGTAATGATTTCAAAATTTCTTCGAGAGTCGCCCCTACCTTGTCCTGTATGTACTCCCGAACTTGCCCTGTTACCTTATTCTTAATAAGCCTAATGAGGAGTTGCATTTCATGATCCTCCTCTACGGAAGCTGCAGCGGCTCTGCAATGTTCGATGAACATGTTTGTTCCATGAGAAGATGGAATTATGTTACGCGCAAGTTTTAAAATGTCTGCGACTTTTGATTTTCTCGAGAAAGCACTCGTGGCACTAGTCGGAGTAGCTGTTTGGATTGCAAGTTCGCGAACGAGATTCTGAACCCATACATCTGTTTCAAGATCGGTTTGAACCGATGCGACGCTCGTTGATTGCATATGGAGAATCGTAGCCGCTCACGCGGTAACCGCAGGTAGCGCATCATTGTGAGGTAATGCGGTTTCATTAGCCGTGTCGCCTTTCGCACGCTTGCTTTCTTTACGCGTTTTTACCATTTTGATTTCGTTTTAAATTTTAACAATAAAATTGAAGTTCGCAGACGTAACCAAATGTTTTAGAAGCTGTTGTGCAGTTGCTAACTGGCAATATTGGTCGATATTTACTTCATGATCATTAAAATTGTGGTTTATCAATTTAATTTCGAAATCAAGTTAAATTTCAAAGAAATTTTATTTAAACTGAATGAAAATGTCAAAATTTTAAGAAGGAAACTCAGCAACATTAAAAAAAATTCGAAATTTAATTAAATTTTAGTAGAAATTTTAATTTTGAAAAATAAACTCAGTCAGGAAAGTTTTGAAATTTACTGAATTATAAATTAAAAATTTCATCATTTGAACTAAAATTTCCAGACAAATTGCCGTAGTTTGACATCAGTTTAAAAAAATCGGGGTTTCTGGCTTAAAATAAATTTATATCGAGGCAGATCGCAAAAAATCGCAAATATCACAAAATAGAAAATTCTTTTTGACTTACTACTCAATTGAACGACCTTGTGTGTGACCCTGAAATATAATAAAATAATGCGCACTGTACAAAAAGACACTTGTTCACAATAACGCAGTTTATTATTCGCAGGTCCCGGTGTCCTTGTAGATGCTCTGGTCCTGGGCCCCAGTTGATCCAAGTACAGGAACTTGAAGCGCAAGTCCCTCGTTGCACTACTGAACAATGTATTCAACAGCACAACCCGATGGGGAACACCCAAAATTTAGGGAAAAACGCTCGGGAATTCTCGAGGCGCTTGAAACAGGACCCTATTTTTTTACATCCTGTTAATTCCGAAGCACGGAGTTTACTCTCTCAAGGGAATAAGCTGAAACATATGTACTTGACGCATTTATTACCTGTAGTACATTTCGAGTTGAAGTAAAGGTCCGGAAAGCTATTGAATTTGAAACTGAAATCGTGAGAAAACAAGACTGAAGGGACTTTTCAAAAGAAGGGACAGATTTCGAAATTACTTTATGGGTTTTGAGGGTGGTCTGTTTCGAACCTCTCAAGTTTACATTTTCCAGATGATTGAACCTTTACGTGACTTTTCTGTATTCCAACAATTGTATGCTCTTAAGTTTTTTAATTGAAGGAAACCCTAAAATTAGATTTATCTTCCTTATTTTGTGATTAAAAATTAGAATTACTATACTTAATAATTATGCCAGTTTGAATAATCGCGCCTGCGAGTTAAGCAGTCTGTGAACTCGCCTTTCCGAAGCGAGCGAAGGTGGGGATAAAACCTAACCTGTATCGTTCACACGTTACAATATATATGAAAAATACGTAAAATGCATACAGAAATATTCAAATGGAAATTTCCATTTAACTAAATAATAATAAAACTTATTTATATTATGACTAAGCAAGTTCTGTCAGAATATTAATTTCAATTTAAAAACCTATTCACGTATGTTTTATAATAGTAAAATAAAACAATAAATATATATTTTTTAAATTATAATTACTAATAATAATCACAAAATATCATATAATTATAATTACAATAATTATGGATTATATTATTACGAATATGCATCAATATATATACATATATATTTTAGGTCAAGAAGCGCAAGTTTATTTTAGGTCAAGAAGTTCCAAGCGATAGGTGCAGAGCGTGTCATACACACGTTGAGTACCTAGAACACATACTATGGGAGCCGATGTCATTTTTTAGATGACGGTTGCTCCCAGTGGGACCCTGCGGTGGTTGTTAACCTTTAGTTTTTAATGATATATATATGTATATGTTTTAAGTAATTTTAGGTACATGCATAATATCATTTCCAGTACGGCCCCAGGACCGACAGACAACTCCCAGCCGAGTGACGTTTTGTACTAATGCCAGTACCGCGCCAGTACGGCTATCCGACCGGCGGTGCTGGCGCGGTACCAAGCCAGTTGTAAATTCCCACTTGGGAATGTGCGAATTTTTTCTGGCACCCAAGATCGTCTGACCTAGTGAAATGATAACGATGGGCTGGCCGTCCTCGTAATCTTTACCAGGCAAATTTACATTCATACTTTTTTTACAGAAATTCATTTAAAGCTTGGGAAATTACTGACTACTGCTAAAGGCTAAAATGGATTTTGCATATGGGACAGAATACGTCAAGTGTTCCCACCTATAATTATTGTTATTTTTTATCGGATTGAAACTTGAGTGAATTATAGTCCTAGTGGAACTACATTAATTCGCCAAACCATAGGTCGATTTATTAACCGGTTGTCAATATACAGGGGCCTGAATTCTTCACTTTTTCAGGTGCTTTTTCACCTTTACGTTAGTGTAACTTCTTTTAGGATTATCCGATTGGATATTTATATGAATGTTCTAGAAGGGTATTTTCATATACTTTAAGACTATCATAACAACATTTTTTTATTTTGAATTTTCATTTTTTTTTGTTCGAAAATCAAAGTTAAAATTGATTTCTTTTTAAACCCTGCTTTTAAAATATGTTTTTGCTTGCTAAAACAATAGTTTTTTACACCCTTTAAGGTCATGTAGAAAAAAGGGTGCTGAAAACAATTTCGTGGTCAAATTGAGATTTTTACGCTTGAGGGTTCCACGTTATGATTATATAATATGCATACACAGAAGAAAATCATCTCAAGATGTCAAATCGAACAATCCTAAAAGAAGTTACACTAACGTGAAGGTGAAAAAGCACATGAAAAATGAAAACTTAAGGCCCCTGTATATAGTCAAACGGTTGATTCATGAACTTATGGTTCGGTGCATTAATATAGGCCCACTAGGACTATAATTCAGCCAATTTTCAACCTGATTAGGAAAACAATAACTTTACGTGAGAACACTTGCACTTGACGTATTCTGCCCCATATATGCTTTTAAAATGTCTACACATTGTAGGTTTGCTGACTACGGGATAACGTCGACAGTAAATAGGTGTTAAGGCTATCTTGCACACAAAGACATGAAGATACGGTGCTCTGTGACCAGGTTGTAAAGGACAACCATCAAGGAGAACAATGTATCAAGTATGCAAGACCAAAGGGACACGATTCACAATGTCTACCTCAAACGCATAAGCAGCTCCCATTATCTAAACTGATGGCACAATCTAACTCTCGAAGTCTAACTGAATTCACTCCACCCTCGACTGTCTTAGCCGATTGGATATTTACATTTGTTGTACTACTGTTTCTCATCGTATCCCCTGAAATGAAGAAATCAAATTCTTCAAAATAACTGTACTAAATGCACGTTATCTGAGAAGAGAACTTTAATCTGTAAATTTAAGTTATTGGTAGGGTCTTCGACTAGGTTTTTGAGTAAATAACTATGGAAGTTTTTGAGGTTTTTTGGTCGTATATTTGACAACGTTATATATAACGATTTTTTGTCTACATTACGTAGGGCCTCGTCAGCCTAATATATAAAGATTTGCATATATTACATTTTTTTTACATTCTCATCATTTCTGATAAAAGGCAATACGTTTATGTGAATTTGGAACTATCCATTTTTCATCGATTCTCGACGTCTTAGTTATAAAAAACTATTTTTTGAAGACAATTTGCCCGTATGCCTGTCGGTCTGTAGTTTCACGACACAATCAATTTTGAACGAATTTTATAACCAGAATTTTCTTTAGAGCACTCTTTTGTCGTCCAAAGAGAAAGATCAAGACGATTAGCCATTCTACGTTAATGGTCAGGTGTTCGAACCCTAAGCCGGTAACTATCGCAGTTTTTCTACATGCTTTTACCAGGGTTCTGGTAGACTTGATTCCATTATAAAATTAGTTCCATAACTGAATATATATAATTAAAAAATGAGGTCAAACAACCATCGCATGGTTCCACCGGGAGCAACTGCCATCTAAAAATGACACTAAATCCCAGTAGGATCACGGTAAATCACACTCATGGCCACGTCTCACAACCGTGAGATGGGATATATATATATATATATATATATATAGGGGCAGCCCTTGGAAGAATATTAAACTTGGTACCAGAAACATTGAACAAAAATGTCTTCGACATATTGGACTATAACTATCTTAAGTCTTAGAGGAAAAATAATAATTAAATGAAAGAGAGAGAGAGGAAGGGGGCGAGAAGGAGAGCGAGCTTGAGAGAGATTAAATATTAGAAAGAAAGATTTAAAAAGAATTAGTGAACACTTCTCCCCCGCTTTGTAAAACGGATTATTCTGTTATCGACATTTTTAGGAGAGCAATCAGATAAATTTTATCCAGATAAGCACCAAATATAAAATAATTATTTGCACTTATTTTCAAAAAGTACGTCGAATTAAATTTATTTGATAGATTGTCGTAGTATCCCCAATGCCTCTGCTCAATCGACTAAAAATGCCTGGCGGCTTGTCGAAAGTTTGCTCGTTAAATAATCACGTACTCTGCTCGATTCAATGCCCATCATCGATACGTTTCGCAAACGTGTTCACCCTTTCCTGTATGGACTATTGGCGGGTCCCCAAGTTGGTCCAGGAATCTAATCAAACATTTATGCTAAATCACGAAACAATCCGAACGCAATCAGCAAATAAAAGTAGGCAGTCCCTTTCGTCAGTCGCCTTAAGCCCTGCTGGTCATTTGACTCGCCTATTTATTTGGAGTTCGGACGCCCGCGGACAAAAAGTTGATAGACATTCCACGATGGACAAAAGGTCCGGATTCACAGTACCGACAGTAGGTATGCAAATTCTTTGGGGGTGCGAAATCGCATTTGCATGGGTCGCACATTTGTGGTCAGCAGCACTATACCGCACCTACCATCGTCGCAGCTGATTGCCCTCGTTTATTAAGATTAACTTTTCCAAGAGTAATCTCGCTTGGAGTGCCTTTAATACTGCTGGGTTATATTCAAGCGTTATAATTCGCGTCAGGTTTTGTGATAATAAGTTTTCAGTTTTTGGATCTTGCTCTGAGGAAACACATTTTGTTACATGGTTTGCGAAAATTGTGATCACATTTGACAATTTCCTATTCTGAAAGTGAAAAATTCGTACTCCATAACGTTTAGTGGAAGTTCAAGAATTTGCGATGATTTGATTAATTTTCGGTGAGTATTTGTATTTTTCTTGAAGGTTCTCGTAGTTCTCGGCAAATTTTGAATAACGTTTTTTTGTCGTCACGCGGATCGCTTCATCATCTCTCTAATATGATCCGGAATTTATTATTCAAATTCACTACAGCCTACAATTCTTAACCACTTTTGGAATTTTTTTAGAAGTGATTAACAATAGTTGCGAAAGAGCGTCTGTGGATTATATTTTTTGATATTTGTCATTTTCTATTTTTTATACAAGTAGACAAAGAGCGAAAATGATACATTTTTTTATTATAAGTTTTTATCTCCAAATAAATTAGCTAACAGAATGTTGACAAAATGTCAAAATTCTGGAAATTTTGCTTGAAAATTATATTTGTAAGTTGAAATCGCTTCATTTTGTCGACAGGATCACATTCGATCACCAAATTTGTTGGTATGATTTGTTTATTTTGTAAACAAATCATATAAACAAAAGCATAGTTTAGGCATTTATTAGCAGAAAGTAATTGCTTTTCTTTCTCAGTACCTTTAAATTATCAGAGTGGATAGACTACCTGTACCGACAAAAAGGATCTCTGCCTTTAACAGAAAAAAGGATTTCTGCCGTTAACGGCAAAAAGGATCCCTGCCGGTACCGGCAAAAAAGTTTTCAGCCGGTACCGATGAATAAACATATTGCCAGCATACCGAAAAGACCATCAGACATTTTAGAGTAAAGTCATGTGATTTAAGAGTTATTTTGTCATATTTTGGCTTTTCACGTTTTATAAGGAACTCTTGATGTATACATCGCACTTTGTCGTCAATTACCAACTCAAGAATAACGATTAACGATTCGCGGAACCAGGAAAGCATACCTGTGCCTTCTGAATGGTCAGGAAAATAATGTTAGTTGAACCGCTACCACTCTCCAACGTCTCGTGAGGGCAGGAAGGTACCCCTGTGACTGGTCACAGAAATAATTATGTTCAAACCTATATCTCTTAAAAGCGTATCGTAGGGGGTAGGAAAGCAACCCCTGTGACTAGACACAGAAATGATTTTAGTGTCACACCTTCCACTTTATAACGTCTCGCAGGGGCAAGAAAGCAACCCTATGAATAGTAACAGAAATAATTTTGATTACACCCCTACCCCTTTCTAACGTCTCGAGGGAGCGAGAAGACACCCCTGTGAAAAGTCACTGAAATAATGATGGTAAAACCCCCAACCCTTTCCAACGTCCCTTGGTGGCGGGAAGGCACCACGTGACAGGTCACAGAAAAAATGATGGTCAAACCCCTACTCCCTTCCAACATTTCGTGGAAGCTGGGAAAGCACACCTTTGAATAGTCACATCAATCATTTTGGTTACACCCCTACCCCTTTCTATCATTTGGAGAGGGCGGGAAGGCACCCCTACGATTAGTCACAGAAATAATGTTGGTCGCACACCCACCCTTTTCTAACGTCTTGTAGGGCAGGTAGGCACCACTACATATATATGTAAATGGAAATACCGGCCACAAAGTAGGTTTTAAAGTCGAAAACCGGCCACGTGGGACAACGGGGGACAACGAGGGATATCCATAGACATATAAATATGGACTGCTTTCTTTGCGGCAAATCGTATTAGAATTACCTCAATATGAGTATGTTCTACATATATGTATAAATGGAAATACTGGCCATAAAGTAAGTTTTAAAGTCGAAAGCCGGAAAAGAGGGACAACGTGGAACACCGAGGGATATTCATAGACATATAAACATGGACTGCTTTCTTTGTGCCAAATCGCTAGAGATGCATTCGGGCGAGACTAGACAAGAAAACATCGATTTCGGGAACCATCCCGACTGACGATAGCGAGCAGTTGTCATCAAAATGATAACTTAATATTCACTGAAGTAAAATAATTTTACAAGAACTAACCATTTCATTTATAACACCATTAGGTTGAAAAATTGTAAACAAAATTAAGATTTATAGGACAGAAAATCTAAAAAAATTGATTCGAATATAAATCAAATTCATACGAAAGATATAACGAATTTTTGGAAAGATAATACGCACTTTCTATGGTTACGGAGTTTTTCATAACTCTAAGCCCTTTTCCAACTCTTTCAGGGCTAACGTTACGGAAAATTCTGTAACCATAGACAGTTCTAAAATAATGAGGAAGACGTCCCACTAATCTTGAAGTCAGTTTTCTTTCTTTTTATTCAATTTAAATGCAATAAAATGTTGCTACTATAAAATGCTAAAAATAAACTGTTTTTATTATTAAATGATACTTTTAGCATATTTTTTAACAATGTATTCAAATCGTTACTAAGTTTCACGATTATTGAAATCGTCACGATTACTGGGACATTTACCATATATTTTAATTTTCTCTATTCTGCTACCAATAATTTTGTTACTGAAAGTAATTTCATTTCTGTCTAAAAAGATTTTATATTTGTTTCCTTATTTTAGTGGTTATGAGAAATTGGGCTAGTTCCTTTATATTTTCTACCCTTTGGAGTTTTAAATTTGTTTACCATTTTCTAAACTAAGGTTTTATCAATGAATTAGTGAGATTGTGTAAAATTATTATGCCTAATTACTTGATTTAGTATCAAATCATTAATTTGATGAGTTCGAAATTGACGACGATTCTTTTCGGCCTTCTTATTCGTTGAGAATCCATTTCCATAATGTTTAAATTCTGCTACCTTATTTGTTAGATTTACGCGAAATGACAAACTCAAAATATAAACATTATCGAGAATCTTGCCCAATCTTGCTTGTATCATGAAGTCGGGACGGGATGAGATTAAACAATTGAAAACCAAAAGTTCTCGACAACAAAATTATCTCGAATACCGGCAGTATCAGGCAAGATCCGAGAAATTCTCGTCTCGGCGTGCATCTCTACCAATCGCATTAGATTTACCTTAATGTAAGTATGTTCATCATATATATGTAAATGGGAATACCCGACACAAAGTAAGTTTTAGAGTCGGAAGCCGGCAACGTGGAACAACGCTGGACAACGAGGGATATCCACGGACATATAAATATAGACTGCTCTCTTTGTGGCAAATGGCATTAGAGTCACCACAATATGAGTACGTTTTACATATATATGTAAATAGGAATACCGGCCACAAAGTAATTCTTAGAGTCGAAACCCGGCAACGTGGCACAACGTGGGACAACGAGGGATATCCACGGACATATAAATATGGACTGCTTCCTTTGTGGCAAATTGCATTAGATTTACCGCAATGTGAATACGTTCTTTATATATATATATATATGTGAATAGAAATACCGGCCACAAAGTAAGTATTAGAGTCGATAGCCGGAAGTGTGGGACAACGTGGGACAACGAGGGATATCCATAGACATAAACATTGACTGCTTTCTTTGTGGCATATCGCATTAGATTTACATCAATGTGAGTATGTCCTTCATATAAATGTAAATGGAAATACCGGCAACAAAGTAAGTCTTAGAGTCGGAAGCCGGCAACGTTGGACAACGTGGGACAACGAGGCATATCCATAGACATAAACATGGACTGCTTTCGCTGTGGCAAATCGCATTAGATTCACATCAATGTGAGTATGTCCTTCATATATATGTAAATGGATATACCGGCCACAAAGTAAGTTTTAGAGTCGAAAGCCGGCAACGTGGAACAACGTTGGATAACGAGGGATATCCACGGACATATAAATATAGACTGCTTTCTTTATCGCAAATGGCATTAGATATACCACAATGTGCGTATGTTCCACAAAGTAAGTTTTAGAGTCGAAAGCCGGCAACGTGGGATAACGTTGGACAACGAGGGATATCCACGTACATATAAATATAGACTGCTTTCTTTGTGGCAAATGAAAAGAGATTTACCACAATGTGAGCATGTTCTACATATATATGTAAATGGAAATATCAGCCACAAAGTAAGTCTTAGAGTCGAAAGCCGGCAATGTGGGACAACGTGGGACAACGAAGCAATTCCATATACATAAACATGGACTGCTTTTGTTGTGGCAAATCACATTACATTTACATCAATGTGAGTATGTTCTTCATATATATGTGAATGGAAATACCGGCCACAAAGTAAGTTTTAGAGTCGAAAGCCGGCAACGTGGGACAATGTTGGACAACGAGGGTTATCCACAGACATATAAATATAGACTGCTTTCTTGGTCGCAAATGGCATTAGATATACCACGATGTGAGTATGTTCTACACACACACCCACACACACGCGTACACGCACACACACACACTCCAACACACACATATATATATATCGGTTCGGATTTGATTCCTTAGGAATCGAACCGAAGGGACCTAAGAGGAGGCGTGACAACCGTGCCGAAAGCTGAATGGCACCTGGGTGAGGTGTCTCAAACGGTGATTCTGGGATACCGGGCGACCTCTCAGAGTATGCAGCCTTATCCTTGCATTTTTTAGATGACAGTTGCTCCCAGTGCGACCCTGCGGTGGTTGTTAACCTTTAGTTTTTAATTATATATATATATACTAGACTTTTGATTGCAGCACGGGTTTGGTTTTGACCTTGGCTTTAATTGAAATTCATCGAAATGCAAACATCAGGACCGTGTCGTGATGTTCCGCAATGCGACGCAGTTACAGCTACGCCATCAGGGTACTGCGGTTTATCGCTATGCTACAGTTTTGTCATGCATGAGTGACCACGGCATATCCCTCCGCGGCTCCTTTCATCCACAGCCGCCACTACGGTTTAATTCTTGGAACGCCCAAATCGAAATTGCTAAAATCCAAAGTCTAGTGTACATATACAGGGTGTAAACAAAAAAGCTTCAAAGTTGGGCCTAATCAACCAATAAGGAGCGAGCTCCAGCGACCACTTGTACGTGTCTCAAACGTCAATATCGTGTGTACTTTTTGGCGACACACTTCAGCTCCCGCATTAGGTAATTCCCCGCCAAGTTGTCGCTCTTTCGTTGTTTATTGCAAAACGCGAAGTTCAAACCTCCGAAACCTTTTAAAATTCTTAATTATTTCCCCCTAAAATTTATTAACAAGATCAAACTAGCAACACAACCTTTCTCTCAGAATTTCGGTTACATGACTTGTAACAAAAGTAACGAAAACCTGAATATTTGCGAAAGCCAGGAAACTTAATTTCTTGAAAATTGTTAAGTAAGCCTAACATAGGATAACACCTATGCCAAAAAAAACTTACTTTTTTCGGTTCCTGATGTTTTTACACCGAGCCTGCATCGATCAGTCGTCATGATGCGATTTATAGCACTGAAACGGCGTTCGCAATCGGCAGAAGAAACTGGGTTGCACTAGGTCTCAACGATATGAGGGTGCAGGAGATAAGGCGTAGTTTTTCCACCATTTCCTACAAATTCTCTCAATCCTCTAATAGATTTTCGGTCACTAGTAGAGAATCGGTTAGCAAATCGCGTGATGTTCTCTTCTGTAAAAAGTGCAATTTTTATCTCCTCCAAGGGCATTTTTAGCAGCTGTAGTTTGAGATTTACTAGATTTAGTCTGATGAGATGCTTGAATTGTGAGGAGTCTGTAACGTACATTGGTTGCCAAAGATTGGTAAAATTGGTTGGCATCAATTTTCGGATTGCACTTTTGTCCTCAGTGAAGCTGTATGCCTGTGAAAGAGACCTGCTTGATTGCTTTAATGGCTGCCTTTGCAAACTGACCAGGAGAGTGCTGAAACAAGTGTCGTGCTCTTTCTCTGAAACCTGAGTGATAATTCTGACAATTCAGCAAGAGCATCGTACATTAAGGCCAAATTCTGAACAAACTCGTGAGATGATAGACGTGCAGCAAGCCCGCGGAACGTAGCACTGTCTTTAGAATTGTTTCTGTTAGACTCGGCTAAGAAGTGTGCATGCAGCGCAGGATATGATGTCCATACTGCTCAAACCGTGCGAACACTGGATGCTACCCAGCGGATATCCAATATTTTTCCGATGGTCAGAAGTTGAACGTAGAGATCGGAAGCAATGATTTCTAATGCACACATATTTTTAGGTGAAGCATAGTAAATTGAGTAAAGTTTATCCATAAAAATCCTGAAATGGTTGACTCCAGCTACTGCATTGGTAGTGTCATCGACAGCCAACTCGAGACGATGAGCACTGCAGTACCATACTATAAGATTTAGGAACAATTCCCGAAGAAGCGTCCCAAGACCAGATTTCCATCCTAATATAGTAGAAGCTCCATCTGATACAAAACCCAAAAAAATCTCTCTTAGCAAGACTGCGTTAATTACATGAGATTTTAGACATTCCATTAACAGGTTTTTTAGACCTTCTGCAGACGCGTTACTGGCCTCCACCAAATCGAATCGCACAGTTTGATTTTTATCGCCGGCAAAGTTCCCTTTTAAGTAAATGTTCATAGTCGACGTTTTACTTTCAGTTTCGCTTTCTTACCCAATAAAAAAAAAATTTGTTCCTTTCATTTCAATATGTTCACGAATTTCTTTCCGATCTCGTTGTCAATAAAGTCTGTTATATTCGCACATAAAAAACGAGAATGAAGGATTCTTCTAAGATCAACTCCATTTGCCCTTTGCAAATTTCGTTTTCAAAGCCAGAAAAACTCTGACAGTTTTTTGCCTGTTTATATGCGATCCGAAATACTTTTTCTGTTGTGCCGTCAATACTTTTTGCTTCCTCGACCACATAAGCTTCAAAGGTTTTCTTTCTCTGTTCTTCTAAAATTTGTAGTTCTCTTTTATAGGATTGAGAATCTCTATGTCTATGACTTTATTGCGCAACTGCTTTTGAAGCTGTGCTTTGTCCCCATGTGCTACTTAACTCGGAACCTTGAACCCATTCCGTAGAAATTTTTTATCCGTTACTTGTCCACGGGCCCAAATTTGAGATTTCAGAACAAGTAGAACATATCATTCGTTTTTTTCTCCAGAATCAGCCAAAGGTTGTCACGTTTAAACTCAATTGCCTGCCGCTCGGTCGAGCCGCCAGGGATGTGCTCTTCTTGTACGAATTTGGCATTATCTTGAGTACCATTCAAATTTCAAGCCTTTTCTTCATTAGCGCAGTCAATTTCGGTATAAGTAGTATGAATACTGGATGGAATACCCACACCATTCCCACTCTTGTTACCTTTGTTATCTCCAACGGCTCCTATTTTATGACACTTTCAAAATTACGACTACAGTATTTTTTATTTATGATTTATTTTAGCCTGATTTTCAAAAATAAAACTCTTAAATGGGGTAAAGGAACCAATTACCGAGGGTGCACCAATTACCGAGGATTGGCAGATACTTTTTACGATAAATAGTGAATTATAATTATCTGTAATAGCGTTCCTCATGAAATTGACGGAAATTCGCCATTTGATTAAAATGATAGGTTGGCTGGATCGTACATTTTAATGCACAAATTTGACTACTTTTTGATTTATTCCTTATATTTACATACTATTGTAGTGATTAAGACGAATGAAAATTTTTTGAAGTAATTATATTATTTGAAAAAATTACATTTATTATTTTCATAAATAAAACATCGGTTAATTGGGGACAACTTTGGCAAATCTCCATATTTCAATGACCCACCTCGAGAAATGGTCATATCGTATTTCTCGTTCATGCCCCATTGGTCGATATGTATAACTATTAGATAAGGCAAGTTGTGTTAATGACAGTAATTATAATATTTAAGTCACCTTGTCTTTATTTTTAAAAAAGAAAAACTCAAAAAAGTTTTTTTTCTTACCTACATATCTCACTATTCTCCACATTTAAAATGTCTTATTTAGGTATTTAGCAAATTGTCTTTTCGACACAGGAACTTGATTTTTTTGGATCTTTATGGATTTTAATGTAGATATTTAGGGGTATTAATACTTACAGAAGATGAATCCTAGAGCAAATATATAAAATTTATTTTTTATTTTTAGAAAGACAGTTAAAACTCATGAGTCAAGTTAAATTAGAGATACGTGACAGCGAATTGGCATGTCATTAAAATGGGTTAGGTTAATGTAGTATATACGTATGTATTTCCGAAGTCTGGGAAACTCAGATTCAAATTATATTAGTAGATGTTGTTTTCGGAATGTACCTTTGTGCAATTAAATTATGGCATATGGCTATGTATATGGCCTTATCTAATCTCTACTGTAAAAAATTTATTTTGGAACTTTCCATTAAATGTATTGGAAGTTTATTTCCGAGAAGTAAGGTAAAGTTCTAATACACAATATTGTAGTTTACAAATGCTTAAATTAAATTTGTTCATAAAATTATTAACTTTACTTTTCTGTAGCCAAATTAAGGTATCATAGATATAGCGGAAATAGAAATTGACTGGGTATTTAAGTGATTTTAAGATTCTGTTTTCGATTTCTTCCATGGAAATGTTAGCTGCAGCAGCTGATATTGGAGATCCCATGGGTGACCAGTAAATATGTTGGTAAAATTTATCATTGAACTGTCAATAAGTTGACTTTAAGCATAGTTTTAGAGCTTCATCAAAGCCTTCTTTGAATACAAAAATTTGGGGTTTAATTTCTTTCCAACTTTTATCTATTGCTCATCTGATTAGTAAGATCCCTTTTAGAATTTTAGAAGTTTTTTATCTTTTAATAAGCATAGGACTGTAGAATTGTGATCTGTTTGATTCATTATGACACTTTCATTGCTTTTATCTGCGTTACTAACTATAACATTTTTATTTGTGTTAATAAACTCTTTAGTATTTTTTACTATTTAACTGTCGAGTAAAGTTCTGTGTAATAATAGCATTGCTGTTTGAAATCACATTTTGCGTCCAATAAGTAACTTTATTTCTTAGTGTATTTCTAAGGTCAAGCTCGATGTTTTTCATGTTATATTCAACATTACAGATCTATTAATCTATAGGAAAGATCTTTTTGTCATAAGGTAAAGCGAAATTAATACCCAGACTGATCACCTACCTCACTTCGTCAGGAATAGTATTGTCAGATATATATTTACTATCCAATTATGACTGTCAGTATTTAGATTCAGTTTTTGTTGAAATTGCAAGCTTTCGATTTTTAACATGGATATATTGATGATTTTTTGTGTGTATTCATTAATGTCTGTAATAGTCCTGGATTCTAAATTATTAAAGAAATTATTCTAGAATTTGTCATTGATTTGACTTTTAAAGTGGTAGATATCTTTGTAGATATGTTTACTTTCAATTGAAAGTTATTATTAAAAATATATTTGATTGCATTTTCTAAAATGATTTTACCCAGATTATTGACTGATTTTTCTATGTTTTAAAAATTTGTTTGGAACAGCATTTAATATTCGGTTAGATAATACCTATTATATGGGTTGGTAACAAATTTTCATTCTGAGAGCGATATATGAATTTACATCATTCTTTTTCCACATAAAATTTAGTTTCTTTCAACTTTTAACTAACCACACAGCATGTTCATTGTAGTTTTCTTGGAGTTGTTGGTAGTATTCGCTGGTTATCGTTTTGCTGTTCAAGGTTTTAGGCTAGTAAATAAATGTTTTTATTTTTTCCGGTAACTTATACAATAATAATCAGATAGTGTACGCCTTTTCCGTTTGTTAAAAAATGTTTTTACTAAACAACTGCCAGCATGTTTCCACTCGAATCTGAGTTCTTTTCAAGGTGTAGTTCTGCAGATATATTCAAAAATTCCCTGGCCATTAACATTTAAAGATCAAAATTCTGAACTTGTAACTTTTTACACATAGAATCTTTGATAATAGGATTAAAACAAATTTAAATTGATAAATTTTCAATTTCTAGGCTGTCACAGCCTAATTTGCTTGAAAAAAGTAAAAGAGTGACATATTTAAACAAAAGGAGTGACCAAAAGCGATTAATTCCCAACCCAAAAAGTGACTAACAGTGACAAATGAGTATCAATAATGTTTCTAATGTCCTTTTGAATTTAAAAGACTTACAAAGAACTTGATGAAATTTATAAAAATTCCAGGAAAATTTTAAGGAAATCATAATAATTTCATAAGACTTGAAAACAATTCAACCTATATCCTCTAAAACGCGCTTAAAATATTTCAAATCCTCTGAAATCAATTAAATTACTGAAATGAATTAAAAAATCCTCGGAATCTTTCAGAATAATCTGAAAGTTTGTAAATCCTCTCAACTTTTCAAAAATTTTATGAACATTTTTAAATCGCTTGAAAATGCCTTGTAACCTTTTAAAATACACTAAAATATTTAAAATCCTCTGAAATCAATTGGGAATTTCTTGGACTCTTGAAATTCTTTTAATCTCTTTAAAACCAAATGAAAATTTAAAAAACAGCCTGAAATATTGAAAATCCTTTGGAATTCCTTCAATTTACTCAAATGAAAAAAAAATCATTGCAGCCATTAGAAAATCCCCAAAATATTTCAATACCTTTTAAAACTTTGAAAATCGCTTAAAACTTTTTAAAGCTTTCGAAAATGCCTTGGAGTCTTTTAAATTCCTCTAGAATATTTAAAATCCTCTGCAATCAATTAAATTACTGAAATCAAATGAAGAATCCTTGGAATCTATAAGAAAGCTCTAAAAGTTTTCAAATCATCTAAATTTTTTTGAAATTTCTTCAAATTGTTGAAATCTCTTGGAAATACCTTGAATTCTTTTGAAATATCCTAAAATATTCCTAATTTTAAAAACTCCTTGAAATTATTGAAATAGATACAAAATTCCTTGTCGAGATCAATTTCTTTCTAACGTTTACCTATTGCGCCTCTCATTAAATTCCATGAGATATTAGGGTACATGGGCGCGATATCCAGGGACATAATAATGAAGTCTTTTGGGATCCCTAGAAAGACAATAAGACATAGTATAATCAAAGAGTTTTATATATACAAAGAGATAATAGCTCGATTAATTTTAAGTTAGACATTCCACGCGTAAGTACCATATACAGTAATTTAATTGGGCAAATGTACGTTCCAAAAATAACATCTATTATTACATTTTTAATTTTCCAGGCTTCTGACTACATTACTATATTAACCTAAACCCTTTTGATTACATACAAATTCACAGTCATGTATCTCTAATTTAACTTGCCACATAGCATTTAACTATCTTTTTACAAATGTAAAATAAATATATTTGAGACAAATAAGATATTTTTCTCAGGTTATATCGTTTAAAATTATTCTCGAATTAAAAAAAAAAAAATTAATTTCACTTCTGACTACAAAAATTTTCATCAACGTTATCAAGTGTATCATGTTATAACCTCTAGAAACCAAAAAAAGAATTTTACTACAAATCTTTATGACGACGATGAACGTTTTACTATAAAATTGTTTCTAATTGTCGCATAGTATTAGTAAGATATGGAAAATGTATATACTTGTATTACTTCATATTTATTGACTATTCAAATTTTAACTTTTCATGACAGTTCCTCTGTGGAATTGTGCCTTGAAAAGAACTTAGATCTGAGTCAAAACATGTTGACCAAATATCAATCATCGAGATGTGGGTGGAAACCGGCGAATCAGTCTAAAGGCGGGATAGATGCGACCTACGCCGTGCGAGTCGCATGCGTGCGGGTATAATTCGAGTACAAGGGTTGGAGGGGGGGGGGTCTATTTATATTTATTTATTAAATTTTACTAGATCAGAGTTATATATTACTAACCACTTGTCTAATATGAATATATAAATCTCATTCAGTATTCGTAAATCTATAATGTAAGAATAAGCTCAAAAACGACTACAAATTAAGACGGCAAGTGTCCCAGTAAAAAGAAACTAATTGAGGCAAATTGAGATGAATTCACTAGAACCTCCTTAAATCTCGCTTTGTGACAATCTCGAATTGGAGCAGGCCGTGAATTCTTGTAAATTCGGAAATAAGTAATTTAATCTTCGAATCTGCTACTCTCCCGAATTCGGCTAACAATTTTTAGGGGACCTAATTCATTTCAATGTGTCAGTATGAATTATTTTCAGTGTCAGCCAGTTCATTTTAATTCGCGAGATTTAAAGTCAAACTCCAATTCACCTGAATTCGTCAGCGCGAATACAGTCAAAGGCTGGCATATGCAATCGAATTCGTAAGCTATAACCAATAGGCTGGGGCGAAAAACCAACATTGTGCGTCCATGAAACGCCTGGGTACGGAAAAATGGCCCAGTCCAATCCGAAACCCAGCGCACTTTGAAATTTTGAGACCGGATAATATCTTCAGTCTGTTCTTTGAGGGTGAAATCTCGAAATTTCACTAAAAAACACTAAAATTTAAGGTTTTGCATCAGTGCGCCTCGAGGAGTATGATGAGAGTTGCTTACAGCGCTCCAAGTGGCTGTTGGCAAACTATATCGATAGGAGCTATCGGGGAGTAGTGGAGGCTAGAGGGGAACTGACAATTTTCGCCGGACGCACCGTCTATATTTATCGGGGGTAACTAAACCTGCACCGCATCTAGGTTTATAATATCTTTGACTAAAGTAATAAAATGTCAGTGACGGCTCACTAACGACAAGTACCCCGTGTATATTTGAGGACTAAATAAATCGAACACTCCCACTTATTTAGATCCGTCTATTACTTCAATACTAATACGCAAATAATGAAATTGCATCTTTGGCAAAGGCTTTGTACAAATACCGGCTAGTTGTTCTTTGAATTCAATATAACCCTGACGGACCGGCCGAACGCAAGTATTACGCTTCAGCGTAATTCTAAAGTAATGGTACGGTAATGCTAAAGTAATATGGCATTATAATTAATAAAAGAAACAAAATAAATATGTAAACTGATGCAATTATAATAATACGTTAAATTTTAAGTTAGATGGTCATGCCGTAATTGCAACAAGTTTCTTTTTCAGCGTTAAAAAATTAAAAAATAATGTGGCTGTCATTGCAGTCTGCTAACGGGGTCTTCAAGTGGGTTGCCAGCATGCAGGGGTCCGACTTCAATGACAGCCACTTTGTTTCTTTATTTTTTAGGGATGAAAAAGCAACTTGTAGCAAGTACGGCATGACCATTTAACATTTACTTTAACATTACTTTAGCATTACGCCGTAGCGTAATGCTTGCGTTCGGCCGGTCCGCCAGGGAACTTACATCTATTTCTCCGCGTTCCTAGACATCTCGTACAAAGTGAAAACGAACATCTATATGCTTTGTTTTTCAATGATATTCTGGATTATTTGTCAATTTAATTGCTAATTGATTATCGACATACATCGGGACTTTAGCACACCTCAACCCTAATTCACAAATAATTAGACGTATCCATGTAGCATCTTTCGTTCCATTAGACAAAGCAATATATTCAGCTTCGGTTGTTGAAAGTACAAATACGCGTTGTCGCTGTCAAGACCACGAGATAGCACCCCCATTTAGCAAAAATATAAACCCGATCGTCGATTTTCGCGTGTCAACATCATCAGCGTAATCTGCATCTGTGAACCCGTGAAAACTACGAGTGCTCGCACTATCACCGTAAACTATACCATAATCAACCGTTCCGTTCAAATACCGCAGTATCTTCTTGACAGCTTGCCAGTGTTCTCAACCGAAATTATTTAAAAACTGACTAGCTTAATTTACCGCATATTCGATGTCAGGACGACTGTCTTTAGCTGCAAAAAGAAGAGAAACGACTGCCTCGCGATATAGCACATTTTGCATTTTCCTTTCCTCATCTTCTTCTGTTGAACTCGGCATTTGGCTTAGGTGAAAACCAGGTTCATCTGAAACAGTTGACGGTTTCGCATTCTCCATGTGAAATCTGCGTAGTATCTTCTGGATGTATGCACTCTGACTTATTTTGATAGTGCGTTTTGCCCGATTGCGTTCAATTTCAAGGCCGATGAATTGCTTAGTAGAGTCAATAGTGATTTGAAAACACTGTTTCAAGTTTTTCAGTACGTCGTCAATTGCTGCTTGAGAAGCTGACATCAGCAGACCATCATCGACATAGAGAGCTAAATACACAATCGCTCCATTGACCTTGCCAGAAAATACACACTGATCACTTTCTGTTTTTTGGTAGTGAAACTTGTATAAAAATTCAACGAATTTTGTATTCCAACAACGAGGCGATTGCTTGAGGTCATACAAGCTTTTCCGAAGTCTGCATACTGCTTCAGACTGCTTCTTGTCTTCAAATCCGGGAGGTTGATACATATAAAGCTCTTATTTTAACTCCCCATTGAGAAACGCAGTTTTGACGTCAAATTGAGCTATTTCTAAATCTTCTGCCGCTGCAAGGGCCAAAAGAATTCGATTAGACTCGTAACGAACTACGGACGCAAATGTCTCAAAATAATCCACACCTTCACGCTGCGCAAAACCTTCTGCCACGAGCCTGGCCTTGTATCGAATACCCCCACTAGAATTCACTTTTTTATTTAATAACCACCTACAACCAATTGCACGCTTAACTTCTGAGAGTTTCGCAAGTTCCCAAATGTTGTTTTGGTAGAGTGAATCCATTTCGTCCTCCATTGCAATTAACCACTTCTTGGCTTCAACATCCTGCTGGTTCTGGTTGTAGAATTGCTGCATCCTCCATGTCTAGTTGATGTTTCCGTCAAAGTCAAGTTCCACCTGAACCACTGGTGGTAGAATGGGACCAAGTTCTGGACCTATTTGATCTTCATATCCAAAATCAAGTGCCACTTGATCTGCCTGAAAAGCTTGTACTGAAGGTTCTAATTTAGATGCACTGTCATCAAAAATTACATCACAGCTTACATGTATTTTCCGAGTTGTTAGATCCCAGAAACGGTCGTTCATTGATTCACCTTCGTAACTAACAAAAAGCAGTTTCGTACTCTTTGAATCAAGTTTCTTGCGTTTTTCTTCGGTAACATGCAAGTACGAAGTAGAACCAAACACACGCATGTGCTTATCTTCAGGTTTTTCATGACACCAACTCTCGTAAGGAGTCATTCCGCAAGATTGCTTCGAGACAGTTCTATTTAAAACATAAGCAGCTGTTTTAACCGCTTCTGCCAACAATTTTTTATGTAGGTGTCTGGCGAGCAACATGGATCTGGCACTTTCACAAAGTGTACGCATCTCGCGCTCTGCCCGACCATTTTGTTCATGAACATACGGCGTTGACAGTTCATGAACAATTCCCTTTCTTTGCAGAAAACTACCGAACTCATTTGACAGATATTCCTTGCCATTATCTGAACGTAGTACTTTAACGTTGTCACCGGTCTGCTTCGTCACAAAGGGCTCATACTCTTTAAACTTTTCAAAAACTTCACTTTTATGACGCAAGAAAAATACGGAGCGGTATCCAGTGCAATCATCCTCACAAAGTAAGAAATACCTTGAACCGCTTGGTGACTGGACATTAACTGGCCCGCAAACATCTGAATGAATCTTCTCTCCAGGGCTCTCAGCTTTCACTCACTGGCTTTATGGGTGTGGCTTACGTGCATGCTTTCCCAGCGTACACGCCTCACAGAATAAATTCGCTTTATCCGTGATTTTTAAACCAGATGCTGCATCAAGTTTTTCCGTTGCATTAATGTAACCGACATTAATCTGACCTAACCTCTCGTGCCACAAATTTAGTGAATTAACTTCAGAGACATTACACTCTGCCTGCCTTTTGACCTGAAAAAGCATTCGAAATAGTGATCCATGACGCACCCCTTTGGCCGACAGGGCCCGAGTTCGTTCTCTAACCTCACAGTGATCACGGTAACTATGGAACGAGAAATTTTTGTCATTGATCGCTCCCACAGAAAATAAATTTCGTTTGAGATCAGGAACTAACAAAATATTGGTCAATTTTCTGTCGAACTGCTGTTCTTGGACCGTTGCACTAATTTCGATGGTTCCGACACCTATCACAGCTAACACGATATCACTCGCAATTTTAACGAACCGTATTTCCTTCACTGGCCCGTGTTCACTAAAAAATTCAGAATGACTTACACGGAAGTTTCTTTTTCAATTCTTCAATCCGCTTATAACTTTTCTTCTTGTCCTTGGAATCATTAACCTTTTGATCACTGGAAAAAGATTTTGACTGTTTCTCAAGTTTTAATTTTAAAACCTGCACTTGCAATGCAAGTGATGTCGACTATTCTTCCGTGGCTGTCAGTCTTTTATCCTCACGGATTATCCTGGCAATTGAATTCTCCTTCTTCCGGTCAGCTTTCGGAGTGCACTCCCACGCCATGGTAAATGCAGAGAATTTAGACGGCAAACTATTCAGTAGTTTTCACATCACGACAGAATCAGGTGGCTTTTCACCTGCGTCATCTAACTTCTTAAAGATATTCTCAAATTTTTCTATCTGTGCCGCAACCGTTTCTCCATCCTTGATACGAAATTCATAAAATTGTTGCCAACAATCTTGTTTTGCATCCTCACTCTTCATTTACTTAAACCTGCCCTATTTTTTGCGGCTAGTGGTTTCAACCACTCAACGACGGGTAACGAATCCTCACCTTCGACGTATCAGCGCTTAGTTCATAGAGACATTGAACAATTGTAGCGCTGAGACGTAAAAAATTGGTGGCAGCGGTGGGATTTACCAGTGTCGCGAAAAAAATAGGTCAGTAGTTCAGGCTCAAGGATGTTTGTCTGATGAAACGTGGATTTGTCTACTTGACAGAACACGTTCAGTGCTCCAGACGAGGATCGAGAAGTTCCTGGTCCGCAGACGCGTGTGACGTCACGTACAAGAAGTCCAAGACTTCCTTGTGAAAAGCTACGATCTTCTACTAGGGTTTTGGGTGGTTTTTCTCCAAGTAGCCAGGGGTGTTGTAAAATTGCACCCAGATCGTTCACGGTTATAATGAGCCACCAGATATTCCTCCATAACCGTGAGCTTAATGTGGATAATAAACCCTGAATATTCAACGGATCTTCATGACAGGATCACCGGACTCGTGAAGAGTTGCGGCGTCGTAGGACCTTCTGAATTGCAGTACTTCGGCGAATCTTTGGGACAACTCCAAGGACTTCAATTGGATCTTCAAGCTAGAATCTTCAAGATCATCAAGAAAATTTTAAATAAATGTTTTGTGTAGTGATTTTTCCTTGTCTGCTGTGTATTATCAGTTCTCAAAATATGATAAGACGAGAGAAAAAAGTTGCTAATATATAAGCGCAAAAATTTAGATTAGAAAAAAAACACAAATAAGTTCTAGCCTAAACGCTTAAAAATGCCTAATTTGCGAAATCGAAAAGGAGGTGGTGATAGCGATCCTCCATCCTCGCCAAGCAGCGATACTGGAACTACTATACAAGGACCATGTTTATCCGAATGCGATGACCAGCTCCTTTATAAGTTCTCGGATTCCATTCATAAACGATATTCCTGAATTGAGTTCTGAGCCAGTTATATTACTTTGAGAAAGGTAATGAGAATGAGAATATTACCGAGAATATAACTGAGAAATAAATTCTTTGAGACCTGATGAAAATTTTATAGTTTATTTTAATTGGTAAAAAAATTGCATTTCTTAGTCAACTTGAAACTATTTTCCTGTGTTGAAAACACATTTTAAGCATATAATAAGCATTCGGTCCAGTATTGAAAGTGAAAAGAACTTTTCCAAAAAATTTTTTGCTATTAATCGTGCCAGATTAATTTTCATGCAGATTATAGGTTATTTTAGCGCTGCACCAGCTAGGCCTGCAACAGTTCTTAGTTGTAGCACATTCTTTTACTCATAGTTGGATAGGTTATACACCAAATATTTTATCACCAAAATATGTATTTAAATTCTTATCTTTCATATTTTGGATCATTGAGATGTTAAAAAAAAGAAGCTGCATAGTTATATCTTGATCAATAAGAATGATAAAAATCAGTAAAGTGCCTTATTTTTCCATTGAAATAAATTTGTTGCTTTGTGAAACAAAAAAAAATGTGCACAGAACGTGCAACACCATTTAATCATGTGATTAAAAGAAAAACATTTAGTTACAATTTAGATATAAAATAACTTTTTGAGCGTAAAGCGTAAAGCTACGATTAAAATAACATTTTACTGAATATTATCAGAGTGAAATATTTTAGGGTTATGAGGCTTACTTTTTTTAAATGGTGTAGCGCTCGGTATTTAATGATTATTTTATGTTGGTGTTTATTAAGTAAGGTGAGGAAATTGAATTTGGAGGTTGGAATTTGAGCGTAAGTGTCTTATAATTAATTAATAGCTACTATTTTGTATCTTTTACATTTCTGAACATGTCCAAACTAGTGAACAATTTATATTTAACTATTTACATAACTTAAACAATAACAATATTTATGAATAGAAGACGTTAGTCAGCTACTGCAAGATTTAGCCAATAAAGAGAGGAAACTCAGGAGAATCTGTTCCAGAATATGGGGCGCGAGTAAATTTGACTCTCAATAAACTTATCTATACTTCTCAAGTTTTAGAAAATACGCCGGGCGCAGAAGGAATTAGGATGAGTAGGTCTTACATAACTACTGGGATCAACGATTTTCTGAGTGGGCTGGACTAAGACATTTATTCGCAAATAAAGGAGAAATAAATAAGTTCACTGGATCAAGCCATCGCATTCGCGAATCAAGAAGACCTTAAAATTAGTAGTTGGAGAGAGTGCATGGGGAGATCCTAGCTCGAGTTGCGACTAAAATCTATAATTTATGTGCATAAAAAGAATAGTTACATGCGCAAAAAGAATATTTCGCGTGAGTAAAACGAATATTTCACGTGCGTAAAAAAGAAAGCTAATTCGTGTATAAGGAATAGCTCACTTGCGTACAGAGATTAGTTCTGAACAGATAATTGGCTTAAAAATGGTTAAATTATAAGGAACTTGGACATTCTGTGAAGGACTGTTCACAATGTTATAAAAATAGTTTCGCTAGAAATAAAAATTAATGTAAATATTGTTCTTTTAGTAGTTTTGACCAATCTAGAATTATTTCGAACAGGAAATTTTAATAAGGAAACGACGGCAAGAATAGCTGTTAAATTCTCACGATCAGATAATTTATGAACCTGCTTCGATTTTCCGGAGGTCACAAGCTTTTTCACCATGATTATTCTTTTCGGTGAATTGATGAGCTAGGACCAACATCAACCCCTACTTGTGATAAATTACTGTGGTGAAAATTATTCTATGAAAGCAAATTGGGCTGTGTGCCCCGATAATTTTCTATGTGTCGGAAAATTGGGCTGTGTGCTCAGATAATTTTCTGTGTGCCGGAAAATGGGGATGTGTGCCCGGATAATTGGCTGTGTGCCGGAAAATTGGGCTGTGTGCCCGAATAATTTTCGCTGTGCCGGCAAATTGGGCTGTTTGCAGGAAAAAATGGTCTGTGTGCCCGGATAATTAGCCGTGTGCCGGGAAAAAGGGTTGTGTACCCGGTTAATTGCAATTCAGTTAGCGGTATTCTATCTATTGATTTGAGGTTGGCTGGAATGCCCGAGGCAGAGCACGGCCAAGGACCCTCTGGTGTACCTCCTGATCCGGAAGATGAAGCCATTGATCCAGATGGCCAGACAAGACGTAATTCTTCTAAGTGGTAATGAGAAAATCTGTACTTCAAAAAATGTCACAAATGGATCTTCGTTTCTTACGACAGGATTCAATTGTATACATTAAAAATTGGAATGTGAAAATGAATGAAAATGAAGTGAGTCAGGAAATTTTGTCAAGGAACCTTCTCAACCGAAAATTCAAGTTTGTGATTACTACTGCTCAGGTGTTGACTAGGTATGTCCGAAAGGTCAAGTTTGTTTGCTACTACTCAGGTGTTGAGTAGGTATGTCTGAAAGGTCAAGTTTGTTAGCTACTACTCAGGTGTTGAGTAGGTATGCCCGAAAGGTCAAGTTTGTTTGCTACTACTCAGGTGTTGAGTAGGTATGTCCGAAAGGGCAAGTTTGTGTTTACTGCTACTCAGGTGTTGAGTAGGTATGTCCGAAAGGTCAAGTTTGTTATTTCCATTTAAAGATGTTAACGTCCGAGTTTTTAAATTTTAACGAATATAAATCTTGATTTTAAACCGATTACTTCGGACAAATTAAATTCAAAAAACAAGAGAAAAATCTGCCTCAGCCCGGATTTGAACCGGGAACGCCACTATCCATGAGTGGAGCGTTAACCAATTACGCCACCCAAAAACTTCTTTTTTTCTGTAAAAAGTAATTTTTTTAATTAAAAATTTAACTATGTATTCCATTTTTGGTTGAAAATTGATATTTAACATATTAAATTGACAGACTTTGTAAAAAATTCATCTTTTTCATTTAAGTTTTGTAGATTCATCGTTTTAGTTCAAAATTGAACTATTTTGTCGCAAATGAACTTTTTTATTGAAAGTTCAACTAAAATTTAACTATTCCATTTTTGGTTGAAAATTAATTCTTTTCATTGTAGATTCATCGTTTTAGTTCAAAATTGAACTATTTGGTCAAAAATGAACTTTTTTGTTGAAAATTCAACTAAAATTTAACTATTCCATTTTTGGTTGAAAATTCAAATTTTTTTTTGAGTTGAAAACTCAAGTACTTGGTTGAAAATTTAAGTTTTTTTTTTATAATACGT